>CAUYPK010040509.1:0-107557 GCA_963574355.1 Loris lydekkerianus | reverse complement strand
TGGCGTCATAGCTCACAGTAGCCTCAAACTCAAGTGCCATGGCGTCATAGCTCACAGTAGCCTCAAACTCAAGTGCCATGGCGTCATAGCTCACAGTAGCCTCAAACTCAAGTGCCATGGCGTCATAGCTCACAGTAGCCTCAAACTCAAGTGCTATGGCGTCATAGCTCACAGTAGCCTCAAACTCAAGTGCCATGGCGTCATAGCTCACAGTAGCCTCAAACTCAAGTGATCCTCTTGCCTCGGTTCCCCCCAGTAGCTGGGACTACAGTCACCCGCCATAATGCTGGCTGTGGAAGCTAGAATTCTTGTTAGGAGTCTTAAAAATCCTAGGCAGTTTTTCACGAGTAACTACCTGCCATGACGGGGTTGGATGAGCTATGTGATTTGGGGGTGGTTGAGCCTCCTTTTTCTCACCAAGTTAAAGCGAAGATACTCGTATTTACTTTCCACCGTGTGAAGGGTGGATATCAGCAATAAGGTCTGTGAAGTTCCTTGCTCAGTGTCTGTGGTAGAGTAAGCCTCAAAGCAGTATTTCTGAAAAGGATGCCTTAGGGTACTTCTTCCAAAGACTATATACCTGTCTCCCATCAATGCATTTTCAGAGGAGGAGAACTCAGGCAGTTTCCTGTCGATAGGTCTCCTGGGTACGTGGTGACTTCAGTTTTCATGACTTTCTCCATCTTGGAGTCATGTCCCAAACTTTGGCCTCAGATGTCAGGAGAACAACTCTGGTTCTATGCCATCTTCCTTTCCTCAGAAACAAGGTTTCCCAGTTTGATGATTGAATGTGCTGACGTGTTTCCCTTTGGGCAAATTAACTCAGGTTGCCACTGTGCAGCCTGGGGCGGAGACTTGGTCATCTTTCAGACATCGAATGCACTTGGAGGCCCATTTTCTTTCAGAAGCTGGCTTTTGTGGCACCCAGTTGGGGCCTTCACAGTGCCAGGTAGATATTCCAGCCCTGGATTTGCCATCAGTTATGTGGACAGGGCGTTTCATTAAAATTTCCATTAACTGTTTTTTTCTTTTTTTAAGCCAGTGAGCAATTTATAGATTCATTAACTTTTTACTACACTTGTGAAGTCAGGAAGAAGGGAATAAAGGAAATGAAATATTTGGTCCACGGTATTTCACTAAAAGATGGTGGCCTTTAAATATGGAGGGTAAAAGCTGGATCTTTAGGGCTGGTTGGAAGAAGTGTTGAGCAAGGGCTGGCATCTTCCAGAAGGATCTAGAACTAGAATATCCTGGCCAGGAACAGTGCCTCTTCCCCACCCCTTTCCTGCACGCCAGATAGTTGATCTATCTTTTTGCTCAGAACTACTGGGGTGTTTTAGTTTTTTTTTCACAAGGTGGCTGTCTACCCTCCGACAATAGCCTCTTTCTCCCAGGAAGCTCACACTTTGGGACAAGCTCTGAATGTATTTCCATTCCATACCATGACTGAATGTATTTCCTTATATTGAGGTGCAGTTTTCCTCCTTGAAATGAGAACATTAGTCCTTGCAGTGCTCTTACTTCATTTCCTTTGGGGTGGGATGGGCATGATGGTTGAGGGCAGGGGCTTTGGGGCCACACAAGCTTGGATTCAAATACTGGCCCTCTTGCTTACTAGCCATGTGGTTTTCAATAAGTGGCCTCACAAACTCTCAGAGCCCCAGTCTTTTATCTGTAAAATCAATAGTTTTAGGGACTCTGAGAAATCCCAAGAAAGTAGCAGTAATATTCTTCATCATACACTTAAGTGGTGAGGATAAAATGAAGTGGTTTACTAAAGACGTCTGACCCACATTCACATTCCAGAGTGCGCCATGCAGTTGGACTGCTCACCGACAAACCTTCTGAGTTGAATTCAGTTCCCTAAAACAGCAAGTCACGTCTCAGGACATCAGTTTCCCCAGTTGTAAAGTAGATGAATAATCCCTAGTTAATGAGGATGTTGGATGAGATCAAACACATTTAATGAGCCTTTTAGAGTTGCTGGCACATAATAGTATCTTAATACATAATAGCAGTCATATATCTATTGTGGTTGCAACTACATACAGTATAAAAGCTCCACTCCCAGGGTCTACTGTATTAAAAAGGCAATAGGCTTAAAGATTACTTTCCCCAGGAGCCCCTTAGAAAGAGAAAATCTCCGCGCTTAAAAGTAGTCCGAAGTCAGCTCATTCAGCTCCAGGTGGAGCTTGCATGCCCTGAGTGTTGAACTTCCCACTGGATGAGTGTGTAAACTTGACCCGTCCTCAGGGCAGATGGTAGCTGCAGATCTTTGCAAAGTCACAGATCTTCAGTCTGGAGTAGGGTGGAACCCAGAAAATCACCTTATCCAGATACCTGCCTTTGTGGGATGTATAGCATGACTGTTTCAGAGTATAATGAGTTTATCCTCGGAAGTAGTAATAATGGAAAGCTAAGTAGAAAAGAGGAAAAAAATCATCTATTAGTGAGCCTTTGGGGGGTACTGAATAAATGTGTGCGTAGTGGTCTGTTTATAGGAACTTTACGTAAAGTTGTATATGTAGTGTTGATTTTGTTCTCGTCACTTCTAGGACATATTTTTATGGTGCTCTCCACCATTCGTGGGCATCTACTCTTAACGGCTTTGTAAGTAGGTGTTTGTTTACACTGTTGTGCACATTGCTTGTTCCCAGATTTGTACTTAAATAATGCAGTGGACCCCTTTTGTGCATGAAATGTCTTTTGTACAGTATTCATAAAATTTGTTCCCAAAGTGGAATTACTAGGCCAAAGGACGTGGGAGTGGGTAAGGCCACAGTGGCGGTGCCAAGTTTAGGCTGGAGAAAGGCTGCAGTGGCTGTGAAAGCCGAGGGTACTCAGCTGCTTTTGAGACTGTTACACAAGAACCCCGGTGGAGGGCTGGGGTTGACATGGCGGTGTGACCATGGTGCTGCCTCCCCATCCTCTGTTTTAGCTGAGGTTGGTAGGTGTTGACTTGTTTTATTTGTTTCAAGACTTTGGGCCAAACCATGAGTTGGTGTTTGGAATATTAGTTCTCGCATCCTGGCCTATAGTACCTATTTGTGGCCCAAGATTACAGAGCCCCTCAGTGGATCCAACAAAGGAGGGGTAAGGCTAACACCATGAAAGGGTGTTCAGGCACATAATGTGTATACGAATTGCATTCAGGGACATAATGTGTGTGTTACTTCCACTTCCAGGTCTGTACAACAGGCCTTTTGGCTCAAAAGGCCGTGTACACAGATGCGGAAGTACTGTCTTTCATTCACCAAAGGCTTCAACACTGAAGTCGGGCAGGACAGGTGGTTCAAGCCTATCTTTGAAGAAAGTAGTGGTGGGCGGTACCTGTGGCTCAAAGGGGTGGGGCGCCGGCCCCATATGACGGAGGTGGCAGGTTCAAACCCAGCCCTGGCCAAAAACTGCAAAAAAAAAAAAAAAAAAAAGTGGTAGTGCTTGCCTGGTGTAATGGGAGGTGTCAGTGTTTTGGGTAGATTGCTGAGAATCATATAAGGTTTTCAGATGTCATTAAGCCATATAGTTTTCTATAATTTCCCAGTTTAAATTGAATGTACTTGGTCTTCTGCTTGGGCTGTGAAGTTTGTGTTGTGGTGGGTTGACTTTTTGAAGCAGGTCCAGTGGTGATGGAAAAATAATAAGGATGGTATTGATGACGACAGTGATGGGCATTGGTTATGCGGCACTTAGCCTCATTTAATGATTTTAGTAAATCACTTCATTTCATGAAAGTGAAGCAAGACGTTGGCTCTTAGAAAGGGAACGAGCTTGCTGTTTTGTCCTGGAAGAAGACATAGGTGTGAATCTCAGTCCTGCTGATAACTATGTGACTTTTGGGCGAAGTCATTTAACCTCTGTGTCCTCCTCTCTGAAATGGAAACCATGAAGCACGTGAAAAATTAAAGAATTAAATGAAGTCATAGGTGTAAAAATCCTGTTTTCAGAGGCATTGATAGATGTGATATATTAACGATTGTGGGGCATTGATAGATGTGATATGTTATTCTGTCACCCCACTTCAGGGAGTCAGGTTTCTGCGATCCTGAGTCATCTTCCCCTTTAAGGATGCCGTGTAGACGCCAGTTGTATGTTGGTCTACTTGGTAGGCTCTGGGATTCCCGAGGCGCAGCCCCTATCCAGGAAAGATGGATGGTCCAGCTGGGAAGACAGGTCATAAAAAGATGACTTGAGTATACTAGCTGCTTGATCAATATTGTTTGAATGGCCCGGGCAATAATTGCTTTAAGGAAATAGAGGAGGGAGATCACCCCTGTGTCCTGGGGCTAGAACCTTAAAGGAAAGGGAAGAGTCCTTTCTTTGCAGAATGTAGTTAAAGCCATTAGCAACAACCAGGACAAAGAGTTCATGTGGTTGACACTGTTCATAAAAAAACAACAGAAAATTTCAATGCACATCTGGAGTGGACTTGATGATGGAAAGTTCTGGAGCCCCAGGAGTGGGTTTTCCGCAGCCCAGCTGGTCTGAGACTTTGGTACCCAGAGCCTCTGCTCTTGATCTCTGCAGGTCTAGGGAAGGGGTGCTTCTCAAGTGTCCACTGTGTACTTAATTCTTTTTGGGGTGATGGATGTTTTGTCATTAATACACTGGAAGTACAATATGCCCGGGGGCCACTCAAGCACCCTACGTGTTGGGGGACTGGCTAGATGGCCAGATTCCATTCTCAAGCTTTCAGAGTCCTTTAAACACTGAGCTGCGATTCCACAGGGTAATGCAAAGGATGATGGCATTCACGACAAGACAGGCCTTGCCCAGGAGGAAGCTAGAGTTCAGACGGAGAAGCTGGGCTCAGGTGCACTCCTTGGTTAGCCGTACAGGACAGTATCATTCAGCACCTCTGCCCTCCGGGAGTTTCTATCTGAGCTGATCTGTTAGTGTGACCTCAGTGCCATCTCTTCCTTTCCCCTGCTGTGCTCTATACTGCACTGCAAGGAACTGCATGTCCTAGGTGCCCTTGCTCTGCAGTCTTCATAGTTCCATCAGTAGCGTGCTCAGCAGGAAGACTGGAACCCAGAGAAGGAAGGAGCAGCCTGGGGTTTTCCCTCTGTCATCCTCTGCCTCTGATGGTGTGTTCTGTGTAGCTCCAGCCCCTCTCTCTGTGGTCCATGCCCAATGGGCAGCTCTTGCCATAATTCTACCTCTTGCTAGACAGCCCCAACATCTTATCACATCGTTTCTACCCTTTTATCTTTCCAGGCCTATAGGTGGTAGCAGAAGCTTCCTCATCGGCTGATCCTGGTCGCCTGTCTCATGTTTGGCTTTTCAGATTTCGTCACCTGTGTTCTCAAATCCCCTTATTAAATTGTCTCTACTTAAAAGACCTAGAGTGAGTTCTGTTTTTTCTGGCCCAGACCCTGAAGGACATTCCCACGTCAGTCCCCTTAGAGGTATTTGGCTGTTACGACCCTGAATAATCTTGTGGAGACGACTGTAAGCTCATGGCTGCCCTAATGAACTCAGGGCACCAGATTTTTTTTTAACCCCCTGCAAAGAAAACAAAATTGTAGAATAATTTTAAAATAATTTGGCTGTCTTGATTTCTCAGCAGGCACCCATTGGGATATGTTAAATTATAATCGTTCTTTTCTTCCTGGGCCTCTCATTTTGTAGGAAAATGACTCCTTCCTATCTGAGAGGAACTATTTTGATTTTGAAAAAATTCATGCCGTTGTTCTCCCCCTCCCTGTATTTGCTTGGGCTGTTGATCTTGTGATATATTTATAGAGACTGTGGTTGGCTGACCAAGAGTTATTTTGCAATAGGAATTTGTAAGATTTCTACTTTGAGTGTGTGTTCCAGACTTTTCTTTCTTAAAAACAAACAAACAAAAAAAAACAAAGAACTTTGTTAGAACATCTACTTTGCCCTTCTGTAATTATTTCTATTTCACAACAAAAGTAAGCCCTGTGTTTCATGCTTTTTTTTCTGTGTATATGTATCTTTTGTCTCTGGTCTTCTCTTTCCTTTGATATCTCTTTTTAACTCCAAAATTTAAAAGGTCACAACCTCCTCCTTTATGCAGGAATGTTTTTTAAAAAGGAGAATGTGGTAACCGGAAGTAGGGTGCTTTAGGGGTTAGGAGCTTCATTTTCTTGGTATTATGTAAAAGAAAAGTATTGGGGACTAGATTAGAGGGAGCATGTGTGCTACCATGCCTAGCTTTACCACACCCACTGCAGACATTAGTAATCAATCACAGCACTCTTTCTATCTCAGCTTTGATGTAGTCCCAGAATTTTTCTTAACACATTGTCCCAGGGAGCCATTATTGAATGACTAGATGATTCCCTAGATCCCATTCACCACCATGGTTTTTTAAGTATTGGTGCTGTAATTCCTTTATGATTTAAACCAATTGACCTTTATTAAACCCTGGCTCTGGGTACTGTGGAACCACAGAGGAGCTCAAAAAAACCCCCCAAAACTTAAATCACCCTTATGGAACCTCCAATTTGGCTGAGAGCAAGGTTGGACAAAGTGGTGATGTTTTTAGGTGTGCTCAGGTTTATCCTTGGTGCTCTTCTAGGATGGTGGTCCTGCTCTGGTGATCAGGGAACATTTTCTGGAGGTGATTAGAGTAGATTAATCTAGGCCATAAGAAAGCATGAGCAAAGACAGAGACAACAGAATCAGCAAGTTTCAGAATGAGGAGAGTCCTAAGAGTCCATCTGGCCAAAATTGTATAATTTACAGGTAGGGAAACTGAGGCTCAGAGCAAAAAGGGACTTGCCCGAATTTTAATAAATGATAATTATATAGCTAAAGTTTGTTACTGATAAATCATTTTAATAAAAGATAACTATTAGGCTGGGCATGGTGGCTCTTGCCTATAATCCTAGCACTCTGGGAGGCTGAGGCAGTTGGATTGCTTGAGTTCAGGAGGGAGTTTAAGACCAGCCTGAGCAAAAGCAAGACTCGGTCTCTACTGAAAAATAAATAAAACTAGCTGGGTGTAATGGCAAGTGCCTGTAGTTCCCACTACTCAGGAGGCTAAGGCAAGAGGATCGCTTGAGCGCAAGTGTTTGAGGTTGCTGTGTGCTATGATGACACCATGGCACTCTACCCAGGGTGACAGAGTAAGACTTTGTCTCAAAAAAAAGAAGTTGTCTCAGTGCTTGGAGCATGGTGGTTACAGTGCCAGCCACATATACCAAGGCTGGTGGGTTCTAATCCAGCCTGGGCCAGCTAAACAACAAGCACAACTTGCAACAAAAAATAGCCAGGCGTTGTGGCAGGCGCCTATAGTCCCAGCTACTTGGGAGGCTGAGGCAAGAGAATCGCAAGCCCAGGAGTTTGAGGTTGCTGTGAGCTGTGACACCACAGCACTCTACCCAGGGCAACATAGTGAGACTGTGTCTCAAAAAAAAAAAAAAAAGTTAATGAAAGATAACTATTTGTATAGGTAATATTTACATAGCACTTACTATGTGCTAAGCATCGTTCTGGGAGCTTTGTGTATATTAATTGATTTGGACCTTAGTAACTTTGTGAGGTGAGTACTGTTATTATCCTCACTTGAGAGATGAGAAAACTGAGTCTCAGAGGTTAAATCACGTACCCTTTGTCACACAGCTTGTAAGTGGTACAGTGAGGAGTTAAACCCAGCCCATTTGCCAGCAGATTCTATGTGGGTAACTGCTATGCCAACTAAATTGTGCTGGAGCGATCAGAATATGTTTGGCTTTTCTTTTTAATGTATTAATTTTATTTACCACCATTGGTGTAATCATAACGACATCATTCGGATCTGTGGCTCGTGTATTATTGTTAACACTGTCTGAGAGTGTTTCACATTTCATAACATTTCATCCACCCAGCAGCTGTGTGAAGGTGGAGGGGGCATATCTCTATTTTACGTTGTAGGAAACTGAACCTCAACGATGTGATGTGCCTTATTCAAGGTCACAGAGGTACTTAGTGGCCCAGGCAGAATTTGAATCCGCCTGGCCCCAGATGTCAGAGTTGGAAAATTTGGGAGGGCCCATCAGTCCAGCAGGCCCATTGGCCAGACAGGCAAACTGAGAGCCAGAAACTGCCACTCCTAGCAAAACAGAAGAAGGTCTGGGGCTGATGTGTCTCCAGGAGCATGAAGCTCTTGCTTCTTCCTGGTGAGGCCCTCTGGGCAGGCTGGTGTGACCTTGGCTAGATCAAAGGTGCCTAGAGATTTGAAGATAGTGTCTTCCCCTGATGCCTTACTTAAAAATATCTAAGAGGGTGACTTGAAACCCTTAATTTTGAGTTCACCCAATTTGGAGTTTGTGACTCTTTGTATTTACAACACAGTTTTCCCCCCATGAAGCTAAAAAGTTTTCTTTTTCTTGAAACAATCACCCCGCCACCTCCTGCTGATCTGAAGTGAATATTTATCACATATTTAATGAGTAATCTGAGTCTTGGCTTGGTGAGGCTGTACCAGGACATGGTTTATGGCTGATCTGGTTTTAACTCGCTCCAGGCGGTTTTCCCTGGAGTTTGCTGTAAAATCATAAACCTGGAGAGAGAATTTTCGTGGAATCCAGTTACATGACTTGCTCTTTTGTAAATTGAGAGATTAACTGTGTGACTGTAAAGAACTGAGATGCATTTCTTTTTGGAAAAAAACAAAAAACAAAAAAACAAGCAGAGCAGCATTTATTCACCCGAAGGAGTGCGTGTGCGTCCCCCCTGAGAGCAGGGAGAGTTACTCTCCAGGGCACTGTGCTTGTCTTGCAGGCAGGATGGCACAAGGTTTGAATGTGTGGACTTGGACTTGGAACAGTAGGGTTGGAGTCGTGGCTGAGCCTGTCCCAGCTGGTCCCTGCACTCAGCATGCCTCTAAGTCCTCCCCTGGACACCACCTCTTAGATCATTGAGGACATTATGAGATGGTGCATGCCACGCCCTGCACCAAGGCTGGCATACAGAAGGAGCTCAGTAGATGCAGGCCACTCCTGGATTGCTAGTATTATCCTTGTTTGAGGCCCTGTCTGCTGAATTCATAATACTAATTGGCACTATGTAGCTGTGAAGGCCCTGTTCCAAGCATGGCTAGCTTTTGCTCCTTACAACTAGGATCATCCCCATTTTACAAGGGGGAAGGAATGAAGGCACTAGGAGGGCATGGCTTGGCCAGGGTCCCATTAGCAAGTGGCACGGTTGTGCTAAGTCCCAATGACAGCCTCTCCTGTTTCTGGTGCTGGTTGGTATAGTCATGGAGCCTGAGGGCTTTTTGTCTACTGGTCCCTAGGCGGACCCTGCCTTAGCTCCGACCTCAGCTGACCCTGGACTCTTGACACCAGCCGCTTAACTGGCCTCAGTACCACTGTCATCACCCCCACCAATAGCCCTTTGGAAGATAGAATTTGGACTATGCCGGAAGACCCTGAGGGTTAAGTGCAGGGCATGTAGGAGTTCCTTACCATCTCTGAGAAGCTCTTTTGCACAATATTTCATATTAAATGCTTTTTTAAAAACACCAAACACACCAACACCTCACTAGGCCCCATCCAGGAAAAACCTCATCTTTTTGAAGCAACTTTTAGAACTGTTTCTGACCCAGCTCAGCTGGGGAAGTTGAATGTATACACGTGAAACAACCAGAAGCTGTACTAATACCTTTTGGATTCATGTGTGCTCCAACCATGGTGGCCCTGGTGTCCTGGGATGGGACAGGCTGTACTCTGGCTGGTGAGCCCCTGTGGCCATGCAGGGGAAGCTGCTCCCCACTTCTCTGAGGTCAGGATCCCCACTTTAAAGTTTGGGACCCAGGCTCTGAGTTTGCAGGTGAATTTTTGTTTTACTTCTGTCCCTTCAGGGTCTCTGCACACAATCTAAGACAGGCATGGGCTTCGGTGCCGTTCCCTGAGCCAGCATGCCACTCACTGTGTGGGCGCCACACTGATCTTGGTTGATCCTTGCTGTAGCCAGTAGTTCTCTGTCCTAGAGCTTTCTCTCCTCCACCGCCTTTCTCAAACTACCATTCTCTCTTCCCAGGAAGAGGACAGTAGCCTGGGGCTGGTACTGCTGCCGCCTACATACTGCACCAGCAGTTGATTTCAGGCCTGCATACTGCACCAGTAGTTGATTTCAGGATGCACATACCTTCTAAGGCTGCCAGAAGCCTCCCTTAGCCTAACTTACAGGTGCACTCTAATTCCTAACTGTTGACGGTGATGATGATGATGACAGTGTTAAGGTCTAATGGCTGCCCACCAGAAAGAGGAGAAGACCACCTGTACCTTGACACTTCACAGGAAGCAGACAAGGCCTGTGCTGGTTTCATTCCAAGGAAGCCTAATTTATTTCTTGGCACTTAATCTCAGAGAGTAAGGCCTCCTGGGGAGGGTGGAGGGCTTTGTGACCGAGGGGATGGAGAACTTGGTCATTTCCCTAGCTTTCCCTTGCACTCAGACATGGTCCTCTGGGTTTCTCTCAGAGAGGCTGCCTGGTCCTGGTTGGGGGTGGTCTTCCCATTTCTGTTCTGTGGAGTATTGTGGCCACTCCCCAGCAAAAGAAAAGGAGGTAAGGAGATAACCACTATTCCTTTCCTCTACAGAGCTGGAAGCTGCCAAGTCCGGATGGAGGCGTGGCTCTGGCTTGTGGGGTCTAGTCATGAGCTCCCCATGTGAGGCAGGGAGTGTTGGGTGGGCTGGTCCTCTCCTCCAGAGGCAAAGCTGTCAGAGGAGGCTGGAACCCAGCCAGGCTCAGTAGCTGGGCCTCCTTGTGGGCAGGCAGCAAGGAGAAAGGCTGCCCTGCTCTTCCCTGGCACCCAGCTTGTGTTAGCTTCACTTGCATCTGTGTGGTTTTTTTTTTTTTTTTTTTTGCAGTTTTTGGCCGGGGCCAGGTTTGAACCCACCACCTCCGGTATATGGGGCCAGTGCCCTTCTCCTTTGAGCCACAGGCGCCACCCTGCATATTTATATTCCTTCCATTGATGGTGAGTTCTGTGCTCCCTGTTCAAGCAGTCTTTTCCCAGGGAAGCTCTTCCTGGCCTTGCATCCTGTTGGATCCTTTTTTCAAAGATGCTCATGGAACCTGGACCTTTTCCTTCAAGCACACATGTCAGTTCGCAATTATAAATGGATAGCTTTGATGTCACTAAGTAATCACCGCTTGCCCCATACACCGTTCTTGTGGCTATTGGATCCCCAGTAACCTTCCTGGGGCCCAGCACGTAGTAGGCCCTTAGTAATAACATGTTGGTGTTGGGGTGAATGAGTAAGGAACCATGTCTGATTCACCCAAGTGTCAGTCCTCCCTAAGGCCTTGTGCAGAACTTTGTTAATTTGTACAGAAAAATAGCACACACCCATGTGAGTCCCAGTTCTTTTAGCCCAGGGCTCTTCTCTGGCAATTTCCACCTACCCCTCAAGCCTGGAATCCAGGGCAGTCAGTGGCTTTGAGAAATTGCATTCAGTTGGGGAAGAAAACACAAAATTAAAAGCCAAATACCACCTGTTAGAAGTGTATCACTGCATATGATATAAGAGGCAAGGTTTAATTAGAGAATTTATCATCTATTTAGGTTCCTGGGGACAGAATCCTCTTTACACCTTGGAATGCTGTTTAGGAACACCTTTTAAGTGAATGCTAGAACTGCTTGTGCCCAAGGTGGGGTCCTGCAGTAAGGAAAACAGTTCCATCCACATTGTTTGGAGCAAGGTTTTATTCTTTGGTCTTCCAGATGAAGGACCAAGTATGTAGAGGAAATGGCCATGGACTTGGGGTGAGAAGAGGTGTGAGACCTGGCCAAGCCATGGGCCAGCTGTGTGACCTCAGGCAAGTCCCTTGGCCCCTCTGGGTGTTGCTTGTTGGTCACAGGGAGTGCATTAAACTGTAGTGTCTCTGCGGGCTTATTAGGAGGATCCCATTCACTACTTATTCATCTATAAAGTGCTGCGTGGATGGTTAATATTCTCATATACTAGAGAGACGTGATTGTGTTTTTGTTGGTCCTAAGACCCAGGGTTTGGGCATCTTCATTCACTCTCTCTGTCCTGCCCCACGTTTTAGTCCATCTGCAAGTCCAGTCTGTTCTATCTTCCAGTGTATTCAGAGCCCAGCCCTTTGTCATTGCCTGGACTGCAGCAGTAGCCTCACTGGTCTCCCACTTCTACCTCAGCCTGCTGGTCTGTTTTCAGCACAGCCAGCGGAAAGGTCTTTCTAAAATGGAAGTCACATTATGTCACTTTGCCAAAACCTAACAGAGGAAAGGCTCCCCAGAGGAAAATCCATGGCTTTCCAGCGGCCCTCCGGGCCCTGAACCATCTGACCTTCCATGACTTCTCCTCTGGTCCTCACTTTCCTCACCCCAAATGCCCTAGCATGCTTGCTGTTTGCTCCTGCCCAGAGGTCCTGGCCCCTGGCCACTCACTGTTCCCTGATACCACATGGCCAATCTCTCCCTTCCTTGTGCTCTCCCATTGGTGCTATCCTGACCACCCTATTTACAGTCGCAGCCTGCAGCTCCTCCCTTGTCCCCAGTGTGCCTGACCACCCTTGTCCTTCTCTGTCATAATCCCCCATAGAACTGGCTTCTTCCAAGCATGCTACATATTTTACTTTTTTATCACACCTGATGTTGCTGCCCCCACCCCACCCCCGTTGAGTATATATCCCAACTGCCTAGAATGATGTTTGGCCCAGTTCATAGAAGGAGCTCAATAAATTTGTGTTCCTAGAGTAAATGACTTCTTATTTGAATCTTATGCTTTGCAGGGACAGGAAGATGCTAAATTTGGGGGATCCACTGGCTATTGAAGGAAAGAGGGATGTACATGAGGCTTAAGTTGTTTCAGACCACTGACCTTTGTAAATGTTAGGGGACAGTACCTCCCATGGGCCTTGATGTTGAATGCGCTTGGTTGCACACACTGCTGAGGTCCCACATCTTCCTGCCGGGTTAGTTGTACTAGTTGTTCGTTTAAAACAATTTTTATGTTTGATTTAGCATATGTGTATATTAAATACCCACCTATTATCGTGTAATATGCATTTGGTACTTGTAAATATAATAGTTAAATGAATTGGTAAGAATTAGTAAACTGATAAGACGTCAAAAGGCATTTGAGCATGCAGAGAACTTCCTTTTTCTTTTCGGGTTCATGGTCATGCTTCCCTTACATAAGGGTGCACAGGAGCCTGGAGAGTACTGATCCCTGGGGATTGAGAATAGCTCCTAGTGGATTTGAGGCTGTACGCCCAGAGGCCAGCACAGTGCTTGACACAGAAAGGTTTTCAAGAAATTATCTGCTGAGTGAATAAAGGAATGATTGATTTACTTAAGACCAATTGATAGGTAGGTGCAGTGGTTCATGCCTGTAATCCTAGCACTCTGGGAGGCTGAGGTGGGTGGACTGTTTGAGCTTAGGAGTTCAAGACCAGCCCGAGCCAAGAGCAAGAGCAAGACCCCCATCTCTAAAACAAAAAAGAGCCGGGTGTTGTGGCAGGTGCCTGTAGTCTCAGCTACTCAGGAGGCTGAGGCAAGAGGATGGTTTGAGCCCAGGAGTTTGAGGTTGCTGTGAGCTATGACCCCATGGTACTCTACGGAGGGTGACAAAGTGAGATTGTCTAAAAAAGAAAAAGACCAATTGATATATTTCATCTATGGGTAATTACCAAAGCCATTTATCATTCATCTAAGGAACCTCATTATCAGTGTTTCCTGAGAAATAATAATTGACAGATGGAACCATATTTGCTAAGTATTTTGCCCTGTGCCAGCCCCAAGCTGGGTGTTGGAGACGTCGTCAGATGGGGGTGTGGCCTTTGCCCAGGAAGGATGGTGCACAGCCTGGGGGATGACAGCCACTCCAGGAACTGTGGTTCCCATTCCATGGAGTTGGTGGAAGGCACTGATGGCTCTGTGTTAGCCAGTGTTGGGAGAACAATGAACAGGACAAATTAAATCTAGTGGGGGGAGGGGGAAGCCATTCAATTCTCCAGAGAGGTAGAGATTTTTGAGTTGCAGTGGGGGAGGGAAAAGGCAAGATCCTAATTATACCACTTCAGAAATGTGCTGCTCCCGGTCTATCCTAGGTTTGACTGGCTGTGGCGCCATCTTGGAAATGCCCCCTCCAAGGTGGTGGCCCCCTCCATCCTCATAGAGCTGGGGGAACCTTTAGGTCCCCACATTTGTGGTGATACCTCAGCCTCCTGGAGCTTCTGGCTCGGCTCAGCTCTTATCGAAGAAAGGCATTTCATTCTTCGAGATCAGGCAGCCAGGACCTAAGGAGCTGTTTTTCCTCCATTGTGCAAGCATGACAAATCATTAATTTTTGATTGATTTGCTTAGAATTATGGGCGCCCCAGCATTCTTTCCGCCGCTGAACAGCTGTATAACAAATGAATATATCAGTGTGCACAAAAGATTGGAGATCTAAGAGAAGCAATTACATTGGCCACCCTCCCCCACCCTCACCCCTTCCCGGGCAATGAAGGGAGGAAATTTTTACCAGAAATTCCTCAAGTGGCTTAAAAAAAAAAAAAAAGAAAAGCGTTTTTATAATTGAATTAAATCTTTATCTCTTCATCTTTTGCAGCAGGCTTCCAAACACACACCAGTTCCCCCATGCACTTGGGTTTTTCTACCCATCCAGGAGGAATCTTTAATAATGAAATTTCAACTTATGAATTAAAACCAAAATGAAAAAAAGGAAAAAAAAGAACAAATTCCACCCTTCCTTTTTGCCTTTTTTTTTTTTTTCTTTTTTGGTCGCTGCTATTCCTTTAAGATTTTGGAACCGTACCAGTGCACTAAATGTGACCTCCATAACTTTTAAATTAAGAATTTATGCTGGCTTGAAATTTATGAAATATTTCAGCATGAAAGAAAGCCTTTTTCCCTCAGGAAAATTGAGCAATAAATCACAGCACTGTGGATTTACTGCCCTAGAGCCAGCAAGAGATAGGATTTTTTTTTTTTTTTTTTTTGCTTCATTCTGAAAAAAAAAAAATATATAATCATATAAGACAGCTTAGCTGCTATCCTCCCACTCTCTAGAATTTTTAATTTCAGCTGTTTCTGCTTGGATTTATTTCCAATATTCCTGCTCGGCTTTTCAATTTCCTCAGTTATTAAATTTTAATTCAGTGCATTAGCATTTAAATTAAAAAAGGGTTTATTTTATCGAAATCGTTGGCCAGCCCCCATCCCGGAGCACACGAATTGCCTGTTTCTGCCATTTGCACAAAATGTGAAATGCAGCTAATGTCTTACAACTTACATTTGCACAAATTTAGAAATAAAATTTCTGGGTTTGGAATAATATTTTCTTTCCAAGAAAACCCTTAATAAGAGAATGGAAAGGAACAACTTCACATTCATTTGGGCGGGTAGAGGAGAGTCGAATGAAACCAAAAATAGCCTCAACCAGGTCCTGAGGGGACGCTGGTGAATGAGGCATGGGTGGGGCTGAAAAAGGGAGGCAGGTATCCTTGTGGGGGGGCTGGAGGGCTTGGATACCTTCCCCACTGCTGTGTAAGAGAGAGAAGGATGGTTTCCCATAGGCCCTCCTCATTTCATTGGTCATAGAGGGGTTTGGTTAAGTTTGGGTCTACTCAACACAGAGGTACAGAGATGAAAGGAGGAGGCAGGCAATCTGACACAGCCTATCCCTACCCACCACACACATACCATGCTTAAGTTCATTTTTACTGATGGAGAACCTCAGGTCCAGAGAAAGGAAAGCTTTTCTAAGGCACACAGTAGGGTCTGACAGAGTAAGAAGCTACCTCCTTTAGGAGCACACAGTCCACTGGTCCAGCAGCAGCTGCAGTAGGGGGTTCCATTGTGTAAGGGATTACTCCATGGCATGAGCTTAGTACTTAGTACTCCAACGGTCCTGTTAGAGTCCTGGTCTGCTGGACGTCGGTGAGATACCAGCTTGTAGCATGGGGTTCTTGCCAGGCTCTGAGGCAGAAGACCCAAGGTCTAGTCTAGGCTGGCTCTGTGACTTGTTCTGCTGCTGTGTGATCTTGTACACGCCATTCTGTTTCTCTGTTGCTCCGTTTCCTAGTCCTGGGAAATGGTAGCCTCTATCACTATATCTGAGGTTGTTAACGATAATTATAACTATTACAGCCTACACTAAGTACTTTTCCATATGTTACCTTCTTTAAGCTACCTTATTATCTGCTATCTCACAGCAGTCCAGTGAGGTAAATCCTTGGATTTGAGTGTTGCCATCTTGGAGATGAGGAAACTGAGGCCTTGGGAGTACACATGAGTTGCTGAAGGTCACACAGCTAGAAAATGGCAAATCCAGGACTTAGACTCTCTGGCTCTAAACTCCGTGCTTTTAAACTTCAGTTCAAGTTGAGAATCAGCCCAGCTTACACCAGGTAAAGGTGAATTTGTGGTTTAGGTCAAATCACAGTGAAATGGCTGATTTTAGACCATTTTGGCCTCAGAAAGTGGCAACAACAGAGGCTCGGCTCAGTCTACACCGACAGCTCTGGGGGACAGAGCTGGGGACAGCTCTGATATTAATATATTTGTGAGGTCACAGGCCAAGATATCTTGGCAACATGGATCTCTGCCCTGGGAGGTGGTGCTCTCAGATCTTTGGATTGGAAAGGAGGGGGCAGGCGATCTGGGTTGGCCTTGTCATGAGATGCCATGCTTGCCTATGCTGTGATACTGACATGTGCGTCTTGGATGTCTCCCACTGGGCCATTATGCATCAGTATCCCAATGAGACGAGACCGTCATCTGCCTGGGTAGAACAGCTCCCTCCAGTCACCCCAATACCCCCGCTACTGCTGTAACCTCTGCAAAAGGATTTGTATCTACAACTCTTTGAATATTTTTAGCATTTTGTCTTTGTTTTATAAAAATGAGTGGAAAACAGAAAAGAGTACAGCTACCAGCAATACAAAGCTAAAGTATCACTCACTCGATAAAAGAGAAAACGAAGGTGGAGATTATTAGGTGTGCTAAAAACAGGGAATCTTATTCTCTGCTCTGTCACGTGCTCACCACACTTGAGCTTGGTCAGCTCTGTGTGAAATTGTGAAGGAAAAGAACAAAAAAGACAACTTTAAAAGTGTGTATGAAATGCTAAAAATACACACCCAGAATTAAGTCTAGAAGGTGGAGAGATCATTTGGGATTTTACAATTTTTTAAAGCTCTCTGGGGCAGCCCAATCTCCACCCCCCACTTCTGCTTATGATACGAACATTAGAACAACTTCTGCCCATTTGCTTTGCAGACAGTTTTGAGGAATGCAGGATGTCGGAAAGAAGTTTAATTGATCTGTTCTTTTCTCCCAGTGAAATGATATGCAAACAGTTTTCCACTTTTCTTGGTTCTCCTATTGAAATAATACTTTGGCATTTCATTAATTTCTCCCTCCCTGTTTATCTATAACCTTTCCATTTCCCTGAGGTGGCAAGTGGAGGCTTGTAGATGGGGAAACTGAGGCCTTAGGCGTACAAACACTGTCGCCCTGTTTCCTGATTGGCTCTCCTGAATGTGAACAGGAGGTAAGATAGGCCAGAGCTGAGGAAGATGGGCTTTGGAGTGACCTAGACCTGGGCTTGCAGCTGTGGGACTTTCCATCAATAACTTAAAATTCTTTGATCTTCAGTGTTCTTACCTGTAAAATGGGGGTTTTGTGTGGGTGAGCAGGGGGATCTATGGTAAGGATTAAATGAGATTAAATTAAATGTTAATGTCCCTACACTAGAACATGGGAGGTTATTTGGGTAAGCGAGTGCAGGTGTCCACAGGGGCCAAACAGGTGTTGGGGGTAAGGTGGGGGGGAGGAGAGACCAGAGAACCAGGTGTGTCAGCTCTAGCTTGCCTGTCACCAGGCAGGATTGGGTGTGGCTAGGTTATCCAGTTTTTTTTTTTTTTTGGGCAGTTTTTGGCCAGGGCTGGGTTTGAACCCACCACCTCCAGCATATGGGGCCGGCACCCTACTCCACTGAGCCACGGCACTGCCCGGTTATCCAGTTTTTTAAGAGAGGCTGGAAATCCGGCCTTTTTATGGCGTGGTCCTTTTATTCTATGTTGCTGATCTGTTCAAATCGAGGTGCAACTTCTTGTAAACACTCATCAAAAGGTAGCTGCTGTTTTTATTTTAGATCCTCAGTCCTTCATCTGAAGTCCTGAAATTTGAAAACTGTGAAAACGAAAAGGTGATTTGTAACTGATGAGGCAGCAGAACCTGACCTGAAAGGACAGGAGGCTGGTTACAGTCATCCTTGTTGTCATTGATTCCCAACTGCGGTTACCTGGGCACGGGCTTCACTACAGAACTATCCATGTGCTTGATCACCAGGGGCTCCATAGACCCTGCCAGGGTTGTTTCATAAACGTAGGACATGTGTACTGTATTATCTCTCTGCAACTGTAAAAACTGTATTTGGAAACACATGTGCGCCTGCGTGTCAGACCTTCATCATCCTATGATTCTCATTGTAAACATTTGGACAAAGCCAGGGAACACATCTGCTGGTGGTGGTGAAGGATCCGGGCGTTGTTCTTGTGATCGCTGCTTCCTGTGGCCTCTATGTCAAAGCCCCTGCCCCCAACAGTGGCCTAGGAGTTAGGACCCCAGATGTTTGTTTTCATGAGATCTCAGGCTGCTCCCTCTGCACTCAGGACCTCGGTCTCTTCATCTGAACCAGAATTTTATGATTTCTGAAAATTTCATTTGGTCAGCCTTCCCTCGCCCTCCCCCACGCCCAAATAAAAGAGATTAAGACCCAGCACTCTCTTCCCTTCCCCTGCTTATAGGGTTGGGGGCAGAATATTTTAACATAATAGGATTTTCCCCCTCCGGTTGGTAGGAATAAATCTGCAGCTACTGTTTTATTGGAAATCCCAGCTGAAAATAAAAATGGTGCAATTCAATCTCAGATTTAGCTGGTTACTTACTTTTCACTGAGTCCCCGGGGCTCTGTGGTTGCGGGGTTTGTGTTGGCAGTGGGTGCTCATTCGGATTTAAAGGGCCAAGCAAATGGGGTTGGGAGAAGGTGTCTTGACTCCCTCTGACCACTGGGGGCAGGTTTTTCCAACCTGGAGGCATGGGATGGGGGCTGTGGCCAGCTCAGCTCTCTGAAGGTTGGTGTTCAGCGGGAGCTTGGCGGGATGGCAGCAGGTGGAATTTGTGTCTTCAGCCTTGGCTGATGCAGGTGTTTTGGGTTTCTTTTGCAGGCTGAAGGAGCCAGTACAGCTGGAAGGAAAAGCACCTCAAACAGGTACACCTCCCACCCCCAGCTCACGTCCTGTCCCTGTCCCAGGTCTTCACGACTAACAGCCACCACTCTCTGGTGCTCACCTTCCACCTGAAAGGATGGATGGTCCAGGCCAGCTGTCTTTGCTAAGAAGTATCCACACTTCCCTGGCAGCTGTGAAGTCAAGGGCAGAATTTTTCATGTGCTTTCTCTGGGTGTCTGGGACCAAAATCCAAGGATGATTCATTTCCTGAACTGGCCATTGGCCACTGAAGTTGGGCAGAGTTTGAAGGGGAAGCAGGAGATCAGACAGAAAGACCTGGGCTTGAATTTTAGCTGGGCTGCTACATGGTGAACTCCAGGGGAAGCCAGTCTCATCCTTATCTGGAAGTCATTGGTCCCTTAGCCTGGCTTGTGTGCTCATCTCCTTGAACCAGTCACTCCAAAGCAGGAGGAAGGGGTACTCTGATTAGCCAGACCAGGGGATCTGTCCTCACCTTTGGAGCTGTGCATGAGATTGGAAAGGGGAGGTCCTCTACAGGAAAGCTGGGAAGTTGTTACCAAAAAAGAATGAGATAGGAAGTACCAGACAGGCCTATGCTGTGGATGTCATCTACCTGTGGATGGCATAGGTGCGTACTTGGTAAATGTTAGTGCTGCTGCTGCTGCTGTTCCCTTGGGTAGAGCAGAGTTGGAGTGGCCACGTGACCGTTGTGTGGGGCACTGGATGCAAGAAGAAGGCAAGGGACAGAGGAGAGAGATGGCTCCCCAGAGCACATATATAAAATCTTCAATAGGCCCTAGGGGGCCACCTATTAGAGTTGAGGGACCCATTGCAAATGCCAAGCAGCTTTAGCTTATGGAACACTACTTCTTTAAAATGTTAATAGATCTTTTGTGTGTGGGGGAAAGGAAAGTATTCTTTCTGTGGTCAGAAATAAGCTCAGAGGACAGTGGGTTCAGCAAAGTCAGACAGGTTCCTTTGCTACGGGGCTTTCCAGAGCCTTTAACATACTAATGCACATGGTTGAGAACATCCAAGAGAGATGAGAATGTCACACTCCTCGGCCTTCTTACCCTTGGGACCCCTTTATTGACGTTCATTCCATTGAGCAAGTGTTCCTTGGAACGTACTTTGGGAAACTGTGAAGAGGCGTTGAAGTTCTTTGAGTGGAAGAGTAATGTGTTTGCTTTGTGTTTCAGGAAGGTCAGCCTCCCAGCCGTGTGCCAGGTGGATCGGAGGCGGGTGGAATAGAGGCCATGACAGCAGACCGAGGTCGCTGAGACCCTGGGTGGCCTGGCAGATATTTTATGCTTTGCAAGCCATGTGGCCGCTTGGGCATTTTCTCAGCTCAGCCAGCATAATGCTGAAGTAGTGCTAGATAATGCATAAATATGTACATAATAGCTGTCATTTGCCAGCCCCCCCTCTAAAGTAGCTCCTGCCTGAGAGTCTTTGCAGCCGCTGTTCCCTGTTTCTGGAATCTTCTTCCTTTGATCTTCCCACTAATAGCCTTTTCATTTTGGGGGACTCAATTCAGTCATCCTCTCAGAGAAACTTCCTGACCCCCTAATTCAAGGTACCTACCACCCCAGTCTGTGGCCTGTGGCCTTTCTAGCCTGTTCATATACTTCAACTATTCCATTTATTTCTGTGCCTTCTTTTTTCTGTGTCCCTTAGAATGCCAGCTCCATGGGGCGGGGACTTGGTCTGTCATGTTCACTACTATGGGCCTGGTCCCTAGCAGGACCTCTGCAAATGTGGATGAGACGGATGCACTGACTGAGGGAAGGGGTGGGAGTGATGTAAGGGCACGGGGGAGGGGGAAGAGGCTAGATGGCGGGCTTGGCCTATGGGTATTGGCAGCGACCCACATGGCCAGCAGCTGCCCAGCATCTTGTGTTTTTCTTCTGGACCACTGGTAGTGGAATTCCTTGTAAGAGCTGTGTGTGAGGCCGTGGCCTCTGGGGCTGTGATGATCCTCAGACTGGTGGTATCTGGAAGCATTTCTTGGATCAGAACATCAGGATTGGAAGGGGCCTTGGTGTTTGTCTGATTCACCATCTTATTGTACAGTAGGGAGACTGAGGGCTTGGGGAGGAATAGTTACACAGAGTCAACATGGTGAGGGAATGGCTGTGTCAGGCCTTGAACCTGCCCAAGCCACTTCCTTCTTCGCTCAGAGATGCTGTGCCCCAGTGAGGGTCTAGCCAGCCTCTCCCACCTTCTTCCCATGTTTATCAAGCACCTGCTGTGGTGAGCCCAGTACTGTGTGCTGTGGGCTCAGATGGATTAGTAGGCACCTATAGTCACAGCTACTTGGGTGGCTGAGGCAAGATGATTGCTTGAGCCCAAGAGTTTGAGGTTGCTATGAGCTATGATACCACAGCACTTTACCAAGGGCAACAAAGTGAGACTTTGTCTCCAAAAAACAAACAAACATTAAAAAAATACATACAATTGATAATTTGTATGTAATCAAATTACATACCGCTAATTTGTTCATCCAACAGACATTTTGAGGGTCTCCTGCGTGTCAGGGACTGCTCAATGAGCTGGGTCAACAACAGTGAACAAAGAGATAAAGCTCTATCCATCCCTTGTCACCCCTTGTGGAGATGTGGTCCTTACCTTCACCCTCTAACATGGGGATCTCTCCCTCACTGCATCTCTGCCTGGGGATGTAGCCAGAGGATAGCAGGTAGGTTTCCCCTTGGTGGTAGTGGCAACATTGAGTATTATCAGCCCTAGGAGAAGAGTGCTGAGATTGTTCAGAGATGCCTTCCTGGTCAGGGAAGGGTGAGGGTGGCATGTGTGCCAATGGTTTGTCTCCCTGACTGGTCTAGGCTCTCCGGCTCGCATACTGAGTGACTGAGTCCCCGTGTTAGTACCAGAATATGCACCAGGAAGGGCCAGCTCAAATTTCAAGGTCATGTGTGACTTTAGGTGTAAAGACTAACTATAATAATAATGACCACCCTTTAGCCACCACTTCCTTACCAGGCTCTGCGCTGAATGATTAACATTTATCAATTGTATGTATTTTTTTGGAGATCAGAGTCTCACTTTGTTGCCCTTGGTAGAGTGCGGTGGCATCATAGCTTACAGTAACCTCAAACTCTTGGGCTCAAGCAATCCTCTTGCCTCAGCCTCCCTAGTAGCTGGGACTACATGTGCCTACCACAACACCTGGCTGTTTTTTTTAGAGACAGGGTCCCTTGCTCAAGACTTGTCTTGAACTCCTGAGCTCAGGCAATCCACCTGCTTCTGGCAATCCCAGAGTGCTAGGATTATAGGTGTGAGCCACCTTGCCTGGCCTCAATTATAGGTAATCTTTGTAATGACCCCACATGGGAGGCACTCTTATTATTCCTACTTTACAGAAGAGGAGCTGAGGCACAGAGAGGTTTACGAGCTTGAGGCTGCCTAGTTGGAACTAAGCAGTAGAGCCAGGATCCCCACCTAGGTCTGACTTCTGTGACGTGTGGACTCATCCACTGTGCCCTCCTTCTTGGTCAACTGATACATGTTACAGGAGTCTGTTTGGGACCAGGAATCATGCTGTAAGCTCAGAGCCTGTCACAAAGGCAGGACTCCAATCCAGCTCACAAGCAGGTTTATGTTGATTCTATGTTTAAAACTCATCCTTTGAAGGAGGAACATATTGTTGTATAGTGACTTGGTGTTCGGCCTCAGAAATGAATTACATATTAAACATCGGGACAAAATAAGCAGTGGCCTTACCAATACACCTGGTGAATTTGACCCTGGCCAGGTGGGGTTTGGAAGGGTTGAGTCTTTGTAGAGGATAAGAGCTCACTAGTCCTGTTTTGGATGGAGAAATGAAGGTCCTGATGTTCCTCCAAGTTAGAATGAGGCTATGTAACCCTGAGTAGGAATGACCTTGAAGGATTGCTGACCCCGAGATGGGCCTCCAGTCCCAGCTATGCCCTGGGACACTCTGGTATCGCACTAGGGTCTGCTTTTATCCCAGAGCCTTCCTCTTGGCCTGGAACACGTAATTTTGTTATTTCTCCAGAGGGCCTCTGGCTAAACCCCAAAGTCAACATCATGGGCTGCTAAGGAATTAGTGTTAAATTGAGGGGGACAAGGAGAGGCGGTGTTTCTGGTTTTAAGAAACAACCGAATGTGGTTTGGTTTACTTCCCTGTAACCCAGCCTGGTTCGATTTTACAAGAGCAGTGATCCCAGCACTTAAGGTTAATTTTGACCTGGTGTGCAGGTTACAAATCACGCAGCATAACTGCAGCCAAACCTCCCTTTGAGGGGCATGGGGGCTGTAGGGCCTTCACTGTGCATTCTGAAGGATATGTAGTTTCGTAATATAATGAAGTAAATGCAGTTACAGCCTTCCTATGATGAAGAATTATGTCTGTTTTTATCAGCTGAAGGTTTTCTGAGCTGGAAGGACTCTGGCTAACCTAGTCCAAACTTCTCGTTTAGAGACAAGGAAACTGGAGATAAAATAAGTTAAAGTACTCATTCCTGTGTTTGTACCCTTTACCTAACAAGTGACCAGGCTCTTGTAGACAGGAAGGTTAGGTGGGAGGGAGCCATGATAAAACTAAGTTTCATTCATTCTGCAAATTTTTATTGAGTGCCTATTAAATGCTGGGGCCTGTCACAGGTGTTGGAGATAATGGCAGTGAACAAAACAGAAATCCCTACCCTTTTACAGCTGATGTTGCAGTTGGAATGGAGTAGTCATATAAAAACATAAAATATATGCCTGCTAGATGGTAACCAGTGCTATGCAGGGAAAAGTGGAGAGGGGGATGGGAGAACTGGAGGGGTAATTTGAGTGGTCAGGAAAGATATTGTCGGGAAGGCAACTCGCTCCCAACACCAGAGACCTGAAGGAGATGGAGAGTAGAGCTGAGCTTTGGGGGAACTCATTCCAGGCAGAGACAACAGCAGATGAAAAGACCCAGGACATGGAGTTGCAGTCAGGAGGCTAGCTGGCCCCATGGGCCTTTGGAGACCATTGTCAGGTCTCCAGTCTCTCTGCATGAGATTAGGAGCCACTGGGGAGTTTGAGTGGAGAAGTGATATGATATGATTTGCTTTTAAAAGGATTATTCTGGCTGCCAGGAGGAGAATGAACAGCAGGGGGTTAAATGTTAACAGAGTTCTGGACAGAAAGGTCCATAGAAAGTAGGCTTAGAGGTGAGTTTCTAAAGGGTTGCTTTTTTGCAAGCTTGAGGACTCCAGTTGTGCAGAGGATTGTGTGTAGCCTGCGCCTCATACTGCACAGCTCCTGCTTGGTCCTGACATGGGCCCAGAGTGGAACAGTTGTACAGCCTGAGCTCCCCCTCTCCACATTCTCTCTCGCATTCCCTGCCCAGTCTTGCCCCTTCTTCAGCTCTGTTAAGGGCCCAGCAGCCTAGCTCAGAGTTGAGGAACTTAGACCAGCTGCATTCAGATTCTGGCACTATCTACTGCCTACTTATATGACCTGGGGCTACTTCCCTGACTTTCCTGCGTCTCAGTTTCCTTATTTGTAAACTGGGGGTTATATTAGTACCTCCTTCATGGTATTGTCAGTGAGGATTGACTATAGTCATATATATACCCTCAGCACAAAGCCTGGCTCACAGGTGTTAAGTGAACATTTACTTTTTAATCACTCATGCTGGGTCCCAGTTCCTAAGGGGAGGTAATAGTGGATGATTGATTTCTCCAAGAGCTTGGACACCAGGGAAGGGAGTTAGAGGCAGGGAGAGAGTGAGATAAGCTTGTATTTGTTAAGGGTTTACCACGACCCATCTCCTGTGTGTTGTGTCTTACTTGATCCTCCTGGTAGCCCTTTGAGGCCGTGATTGGTATTTCTCTTTTTCAGGGGGAATTGAGGAATTGACTTGTTTAAGGTCACCCATATAGTAAAATGGCTTTGGACCTAGCGGAGTCTTATCCTTTAAGGGTTTTCACTGGTGCACCATTTTATCTGATAAACATGTGTGCAGCTCCATAATAATTCTTTAAATAGTATCTTCTTGTATAATTTGGTTTTCAGCAATAAAATAAAAGTAACCCTAAACAAATTGATTTCAATTGTACAAAATTTCACAGGAATGCAGCTTGAGTATTCCTAATCCGAAAATCCAAAATCTAAAATGCTCCAAAATCTGAAACTTCCTGAGCATCAGCATGATACTCAAAGGAAAATGCTCATTTCAGATTTTCGATTTTCGGATTCGGGTTGCTGAGCTGGTATGTATAATGCAAAGATTCCCAAATGTGAAACACTTCTGATCCCAAGCATTTCAGAGAAGGTCTACTCAACTGTGATCAACCCAGTGCTGGTCAGTAAACAGTGTGGTATTAGCAGAGTGACATATTTGAGAACTGGGTAGGTTTTAGTACAGGAGGCCTCTTCATTTTGACTCCAGGTTTATGTTTCTGTTCCTGGAACTCAGGTCTGATTTCCAGAAATATTCTCAGTCTACCAAAATTTGAGCAAAGTTTGGCTCTGGGGGCGCATGTGCACATTCCAAAGGGGCCGGTTACTTTTTGGTTGGCAGAGTTCACTGTCTGCTTAAACCTAGACTCTGTAAATAGGGCAGTTCTTAAAAATTCCTACTTAGTCTTAGGTTTGCCCCCTAGAGAAAGCCAAAGGAATGTGACCCACAACTCACACCGGAATCTGTAAGTGACCTTTGCCATGGAGCTCTAAAGCTGGAGTGACCCAACTAAGGGAATTGATTGGAGCCGCATGGAACCTCCGCTCCTGCACTCAGCATGCCTCCCACTGTGTTCTTAAGAAAGTTCTTTTCATGAACTTGTGGCTATTAGTTTAGAGCTTTCAGAAGCTTGCCTTGTCCTAAACAAACAGTCTTGAGAACAGTGCCTGGGAAGACCTGACCTGGCTGCTGCTTAAGGCTTTCAACAAGGAAGGCCTTGACCTGAGAAGGTAACTCAATAAATTGTCATGACCTCACCATCCATCTGCTTCTGCTAGTGAAAGAGAAAATTTTCACACTTGGCCTGAGTCTCCTCCAGACACTATGCAGAGAGTGATGGTTAAGAATGTGGGAACACCCAGACCCACATGCAGCTCGGTCCTGCCTGCCTGTCCTGTAGTGGACTTGCCTGCAGTGGGTGTCTCCCATCTGTCCTCCTCCTCACTGCTGCAGGGAGGGTGGCTTTGCTGCACCACTCCTTTTGCTTTCACTGGTGCTGAACATTCCTCCTCCACTTTTGTGTATGAGTCCTCCACCGATGGCCTGAGAGCTCATCTTTTTCATGGTGCTACTATTCACATTTTGTCTTATGAGCGTTCACTAGGGACGAGAGAATAGAACTCACATCTGGAGTCTCTGCTGTACATCTGGACTGTGCTGGCTGCCTAAACATACGTCTGTCCTTTCATCTTCTAAACCACTCTTTGGTGTGAATGCTTATATCCCTGCTTTCCACATGAGGAAAGGCAGGTACAGAAGGTTAGAAGCCCTACTTGGTCATCCCTAAACATCTCTGGAGGGCTGGGGCCATGTCATTAGGAGAGTTGTGTGTGTGTGTGTGTGTGTGTGTGTGTGTGAGTCCCCGTCCAAGGGCTGCATGGCTCCAGGCAGTGAGGAAATCAGAGCCAAGTTTTCACCCTAGGCTGTTGCAGACAGACCTGGCTGGCTGTCACTGCCAGTCCTAGAGACTGTAGGGTCGAGTGTAGAAGGGTGGAGGTCAGTTGTAATGCCAAGACCAGAACAGCACTGTGGAGGGATGGCAAAGCTTTGTGAGCAGCTGGGCACACAGGGCATCAGCTGGTAACGTGGGGGCAGGATGGTGGAAGGGTTGTATTTCCACTGGGAGCTTCTTGATGCTTTCATTTCTAGGAGAAAATGGCCAGAGGAGTTGGACATAAAGTTTCTTGTATTTGGCAACCAGGGCAGAAACTATATGGGGGAAATATTCACAGCTTCACCACTTGCAGCCTGGGAGAGCTGAGACAGGCACAAGGCGTAACGCCACCGTGCCACAGACCCCAGGACAAGCCCAGTATCTGCACTTACTGCTCCGCCCACATTCCCAGGGGATAGCTGCTCAGTCACAGCCTTGGCAAGAAATGATGGTGGACAGGAGCATGTTTGTCCCCTGTTCACATGTCCAGTGTGAGGACTGACGGATGGCCTCACTTCTCATGCGTGCCCTGGAGAGCGGGTCTGCAGGACAGGGGGCATGGCTGCCTCACTGGCCTCTACTCCCCATCTGCCTCTTGAGGGATTCTGTCTGGGTGAAAGTTCTAGGGTCTGCAGTGTCCTCATGGCAGGGAAATGGCAAGGTGTCTTCAGAGAGCTGTCCACTTTGCTAACCTCTCAGAATCGCACCATTGCCAGGCCCATTGGAAGACGAAGGCAGATTAGAGTCTGTGTAAAATGCTGTTAAAAGTTCTTTCACATGACCTGGTCCAACCTTCCCATGCCACTGCACCCCCAAAAGAAGTTCCCAGCCTCAACCAGAGAGCCCCGCCTTGCTACATTTTGGAGTTTTTGACTTGCTAGCGTTGCTCAAGACTCTTGCTTTTCGCCGTGCTAGGTTTAGGGAACTTTCTCTTAACATTGAAATCGCAATGCTGTCTTTCCGAAATACAATGTTACCCGGCTCTGCGGCTGACTGACACCCTACATTGAAGACAATGAAGTGCCTACGAATTATTCCAAACTAATGATATATTTATGCATTGCAGGTTATTTTGAATTTCTAGACTGTTCAGAGTTGTTTAATAGGTTAATAGTTTTAATCTATTAATTGATCTTCTCTGCTTGACTGTTTATTAAAATATATCAGTGATACATGACAGAAATGGAAGTGTAGATAATTTTGAGAGTTACTGAGGAGTGGGTGATGGTGTAGGGATTGGAAACTTGGGCGGAATGCTAAGTCAGACACAGGACCTGCTGCAGGGTCTGTGGCTTGGTGGCCTTGCTTTTTGCTCTCGCTCTCTTGGCTCTCCCAGGCTAGAAGTGGTGAAGCTGTGAACTTTTCCCCCATCATAGTTTCTGTCTTTGTTGCTAAATACAGGGAACCTTATGTCTGAAGGACATATGTAAGCACAGTAGCATTTGAGAGCACGTGAGGGAGAATCGGAAGTTCTAACACAAACAAAGCCCAAGCACTTTTCTCTGTGGACAAGACAGAACCCTTCATTCCTCTTTAAATTTCATTTCTGTGTTACTTTAGCATCTAGGTTGTGCCCAGTTCTGTCTGGATACTCAGGAGGCAGAAGAAAACAAGGGAGTACATTTCACATTTCTTGGAGCTTCTGGCATTTAGTCATTTATTTGTTCACTCATTCAATGGGTGTCTTTATTATTTTCTCTTCTTTTGGGAAAAGAAAACAAAAGATTATTATCCAAATGGTTAAAAGCCCAGACTTTAGATTTGAGCAGACTCTGCTTCTGTCATTAGGAAGGAAGCTGTGAGACAGTGAAAAAGTCACTCTGTTTCTCAGATCCTCAGTTTTCTTATCTGAAAAAAAAACAACAAAAAATAAAACCTATCATGTAAGGCATCGTGCAGAAGAATGAGATGGTGTCTGTGTAGGGTGTGAAGGGCTGCCCCTGGCGTGTCGTAAGCACTTGATATGTCATAACTGCCCTCGGCATCTGGTCTGTTTCTGTTTGTATCATATAGCAGACATTAGCTGACACCTGCCAGGTGGCCAGACACAGGGACACAGAAAGCTGTGGGTAGAACCCTAGTCTCTGGAGGTCTCCCAGGACCACATGGAATTAATTAGAGGGCAGATTCAGAGTTTAGAGCAGGAGCCCATGAGAAGCAGAGAGGAGTGTTTCCAAAACCCCTGACGTGGGAATACAGGCTTCTGGACTGTTCGTTAGAGCGAGCAGCTGCCCCGTACCCTGAGGGCCCGAGTCTGTGCTCATTGACATCTATCATGGTGAACCTGTATCCTCAAGAGAGGGTGTCAGCGTATCACCAAGCTGTTCTTGGCATTTCAGAAAGTGGGAAGAGTGTGTTACATTGAGAAAATTTTCAGCAGAAAGAATAAAGATATGATGTTGACACTCAAGAAAGAAGTTTCCGTTGTTTAGAACAGTGGCTTCTGTCTAGCATCTCACCTGTGGTGTATTGAGGACCTCATGAGTGAGACATTATCCAGTTCTAAATGTTAACTGAAGCAGTGAAACCAACCATAGTTATGGTGATGGATTGATCACAGAAAAGGCTTGTTCGGGTTGGAGTTGGCAAGTGCCTCCAAGGTTGTGCTGGCATCAACTTTTCTTGGGCTCATTTTTGGGTCACTCGGTGAATGGCTGGTTACTGAGCATCTGCCACATGCCAGCCTTTGCTCTGGATGCAGCAAACTGACGAGACAAAGACCTGTCCTCTTGTAATTCACATTCTAGCTGGAGAAGCAGATGATAAAGTGGACAAAGAGATAACAGATGGGTAAATACTAAGGAATCAAACGGTTTTGAGCTGAAGAATGACATGACCTGGCTTATTTTAACAGGATTACTCTGGCTGCTGCATTGAATATAGATTTCTGGGCAGTGGGCTAGGGCAGGGCAAGGGAGATTGGTTGTGAGATGATCACACGACAGGAGAAAGGGGATGGTGGCTTGAGGCAGAGTGATGGCCGTGGGATGGTAAGGATGGTCAGGTCTGGACTTAAGTTTGCTGGTAGATTCATTGGTGGGGAGTATGAGAGGGAAGAGTCAGATAATTCCAGAGTCTAGGCGGGTGGAGCCGGGGGTGGAGGGATGGGATTGATTGTCATTAGCTGAAGTGGAGAAGATTGCAGCTACCTGATTGCCTAGTCTTAGTTACAGGCTTTAGCAGGAAGAACACTGGGTTAGGAGGCACAGATTTGTTTTCTTGTCTTGGGAAGGAACATAGCAGCAGCCCAGTTTTGAACCTGTTAGCTACAGGGTGTCTCCTAGGTATCTGGATGGAGGTGTCAGGTAGGCTGTTATTTATGCAGATCTGGAGTTCAGGGATATAATTTAGGATTCATCATATAGTTAATATTTTAGTGCAAGTCTTCATTAGGTCACTCTGAGGGTGAGTGTCGATGAAAATACAAGAGGTTCTAGAGCTGATCCTTGGAGCACACCAGCGTGTAAGGTCTGGAGAAATGAAGTGGTTTACCACAAGACACAGAGGAGTGACCAGAAGGTGGGAGGCCCACCAGGCAAGTTCAGAGTGAAGTGAGGAATAAACTAGATTCAGGAGAGAGACAGGACTTTATCAAAAGCTGCTGATGGAAGACACGTCAGATGAGTTACTGCAAAGAGACCACTGCATTTAACAGTATGGCAGTCACGAGAGGTCTTGGAAAGAGCCACTCTGGTGGAGTAGCAGAAGCAGATGCTCACTGTGCCTGTGAAGTCTAGCCAAGGAGAGGGCCTGCTGACATCTGCAAGTAGAGAGGAATCATTTGCACTCAGTCAGTGGGTGGGCATGGGGTGGGGGTGGAGTTGGAGGCCTCACTCAGTGGTCAGCCTCAGCAGCAGGGTGGACATGGCCCCTGAAGTCATACCTGGCTGTGCATTAATTCATTTAATATCCCATGCATTTATGGAGAGTATATTTCAGCTCACCTTGAGACCAGTTAACCCTCATTCCCAGTGGCGTCTTTTAATGACAGTTTATTCTTAAGGAAGTGAACCAAGTCATTATTTACACACTGTGATTAGAAGTTTGTTCCTCACCTTCAATATTGTTTTGGGTGGGAGAGGTACCAGAGTAAATGGCACCCTTTTGGAGGAAGTACAATTGTCCTTAGGCCAAGTTTTAGAGCTTAGATGGATGCCCTGCTCCTAATCTGTCCAAGGAGACACAACACACCTTGCTGGGTAAAGGTCTGACCTCTGCTAGGGTCTTAGTCTCAGATTCCAGCTCACTGACAGTGAGATTAAAACAATCAAGTTTCAGGGACGGCAGTGCAGGTACTCAACAGCAGAAACAGCACTGAAGTCCAAGGTGCTAAGGAATTGTCAGATCTACTGTGAGTGGGTAGAGATTTAAGCATCTGCATTTTTGTATATTAATATAGAAATTGTACCCAGAAGTAAAGTTGTCTGACTCCTGGGCACCCAGCATCACCTGGGGCTCTTCCTCTAATATGTCCAGCAATAGCATATCTTTGGGCCTCAGATCCACTGGTAAATTACTGGATTGTGTTGTCTTAGGCTGTGGGGTTTAATGGCAATGGCACCAGGATAGGGGCCAGAAGAATTGTTTTCAGGATCAGCTTATCACTGAAAGTTGAATGGCCTGGGGCATGCCCTTTCTTCACCTCTGTGTATTGAGTTACTTCCATGTGCCAGGAAGTAACCTTCCTCCCTATTGTGCTAGGGAAACAAAACAGACAGGCCCCCCTCTGGTTTCCCCATCTGGCTACAGGACTCTTTTGAATGCTGATGTGATGAGGCAGGACTTGGCACTTGAAAAACTGTCAGGGTAAGACCCAAAAGACAAGATTTGTTTGTGTAACCTCTCCAGGCAGATTCTGCAGGTGCATTGGACTGGCCAGATACAATAGCAGGGAAGAGCAAGAACAAGGTGAGAGCCAACCCAGGACAGCACCAGCAGTCACAGACTTCATGGCTTGGGAGCATTTCTTCAAATTTAATCTTAGATAGTGCATTGGTTTCCTGTGGCTGCTGAAACAAATTCCTCAAACTGGGTTGCTTAAAACAACATATGCTTATTGACTCATAGTTCTTGGGACCAGAAGTTGAAGATCTAGAAGTCAGCAGGGTTGAACTAAGAAAATGTGATGTTTGCTTTGATGGCTGTTGGCGTTCCTTGACTTGTGGTCACATCATTTCAGGGCACGTTACCTCCTCCTCTTTCCTTGTTTTTTTTTTTTTTTAGAGACAGAGTCTCACTTCATCGGCCTCAGTAGAGTACCGTGGTGTCACAATTCACAGCAACCTCCAAATCTTGGGCTTAGGCAATTCTCTTGCCTCAGCCTCCCAAGTAGCTGGGACTACAAGCACCCACCACAACACCTGGCTATTTTTGTTGTTGTTGTTGTTATTGCAGTTTGGCCGGAGTGGGTTCAAACCCACCACCCTCGTTATATGGGGCCAGTGCCCTACCTACTGAGCCACAGGCGCCACCCTCCTCCTCTTTTCTGTAACTTCTCTTCTATCTGTCCCAAGTGTCCTTCTGTCTTGTAAGTATACCTGTTATTGCATTTAGGGGCTACCTGGATAATCCAAGGATAAGCTCAATCTCAAGATCCTTAAATTGGTTATATCTTTAAAAGCCCTTTCCCAAATAAGGTCAACATTGACAATTTCTGGGGATTAGGATGTGGGCATATCTTTTAGGGGGCCACTGTTCCCCCCACTACAGGGAGAAAGAAGCCCAAATCTCTCTAAAGCAAGAAGCAAAGCTGTGTATATTGAAGCTGGAGGTAAAACTTAAAAACCAGAGCCTTTAAAACCACCCTCCCCTTCTTGCCTCATGGATGATTCTTAGAGCCATTGCTGTGGAACTCTTGACCTCAAGGAATATGCTTTGAGAACCATTGCCTTAGAAAGGCCAGGACTCTTGGAAAATGTCTTAGGCAAGGACCCATTTGGCCTGGCTTCTCTCCCAACAGACTGGCGCAATTAGTAACCAGTGACCACAGATAGCATGTACTTACTGAAAAATATCCTTTTAATGCCTGACTTTGGATTTTATGTTGAAGTGTGACTCGGATTAAATATAAAATTCATAGCATATCTTGAGCAACTATTTTGTAGTTATCTATATATAAATCTATTTTACAGCGACACAAATAGAATAGATTATGGAGTGTCAGCATGTAGATAGATTCCAAGTGCTTTTTCACTAATATACCTAATGATTCGTGCTGAGAATATCCAAGGGCTCCACTGTACATTTAAATGGATATAATTAAAATAATGAGCTCTATTTTAAAAAATGATATATGAAAAAAATTTTTTAAAGAAGTTAGAAGGAGCTGCACCACTAATTCAAAGTGATATAAGTACTTCTGCAATTCCATTGTTATTAGGACACCTAATTAAATGCAGAACGTCTGAGAAAAGCAACATTTGGGCTTGTAAATCTAAAGCATGGAAGTTGGGAGAAGATAAAGAAGTTGCCGGAGTCACATTTAAGGATGTGGATGATTATGTGCTGTCATGCCCCTGGGTGAGAGAGGATGGCTGATGTAGCCGCCATTTTCTGTGGTCTAAGTCAAGAGTCTGGCCAGTCTAGACAGCTGCAGCTGCCATTTGCCAGAGTGGCCTCTGATTTGTTTGGGGTGGATAATGTGGGTCTAAGAACTAAGGAGAGGCTATTTTCCCCTGTGCCCATCCCTGAACCCTAGGTGTCCGAGGTCCTGCAGGTGAACCTGAGGGTGATAGTTTGTGTGTTGGCTGATTTAAAGGAAAGGACAAAGGATGGTGTCAGGGTACATGGGTTTGAGTTCTGGCTTTGCTTTATGCTCTGTGCCTTTGGAGGGGGATTCTCCTGGGATGCATTTATGCCTGGGGCTCTTGTAAGGATGACTGTCCATTCTGCAAAGCCATCTCTGCTGTTGCGTGGATCATACGTCCTAGCAGGGAGGTATTCTTTTGGTTGTTCAGCAAATACAGTATTTATGGAGTACTCACTGTGGGCCTACTGGATGTTGGAAATATGGCAGTGTGGGAGACTCCTGAGGGCCCCACCTGATCTTAGGGCATGTACAGTTTGGAGAGTCAATTAATGGGTAGGGTATTTTCAGATAGCAGTCAGGGCTACAAAAGAAATAAAGCAAAGCAGTGAGCTAGAAGCTAGGCGGGGAGGGCAGAAAGGTGACAGGTGAGCTAAGTCCATTAGAATGCAACAGGTGGACAGCTGTCAGAGTCACCTTTTGGAAGAAGACTCAAGCAAACTGGGAAGGCTTCCCAGAGGCAAGCATATCATTGTGAACCCGTGTTGCAATCATAATGGCAGCTGCCCTCTGTGGACATTCCCTCCCTCTGTGCCAGCCCTGCTGGGCTCCTTGAGAGGCATCATCGCCTGCTCCACAATTGGCCAGGGTCATGGTCCTCCTTTAACAGATGAGGAGGACAGTCTCTTGCCCAAGGTCACAAGGTATGCAGGTGGCAGGTGACAGTTCCACCCAGCTTTCTAGCTTCAAAAGCTTCCCGCCAAGGGCCTGTGGTGCTGGTAAGGGCCTTGAGAGTGGGAAGGGTCACTGAGTCTGTTCAGGTGGGACAGTAAGGAACCTTCAAGGTGTCAGGCTGAGCTTCAGAACATCATCTGTGAGGAAAGCTTGGGTGAGGGGGTTCTGGGTGGGGAGCCTGTCTTGTCCCCTCCCCTCCCATCTCTGTGCCCAGCAAACCTATCTCAAGGTAGCCAAGACTGGCCACACTGACCATTGGCACCTATGGGGTCTCTGTTAGGGAACAGGAATGTCAGAAGCTTCCTTGACTGTCTAGCTGGGACGTTGAAAAACATGGTTTGCTGCCAGCTTCTGTCAGCAGCACCACCTCTGCCCCATGAGCAGCTCTGGGCAAGGTCTTAGAGGTAGAACTGGGATTCCGCCCTCTGTCCCTCCTGCTCCACGGCCTTTTCACTGATGCCTGGGTCCACCTCTTACCACTCATATGGCTTTGGACATGTTATTTCACCTCTCAGTGCCTCAGTTTTCTGGACTGTAAAGTGGAGATGAAACCACGACTTAACTCCTAGGCTGTTGAGGATGTGAGAAGAGTTTGTTAGAACAGTGCCTGGCACACAGGAGACTCTATTTGAGTTTTTCTTAAAACATATAAGGAAATGAATTCTGAGGTAATTGAATCAGGCAGTTAGTTTTCTGTTTCCCACTGCAGAGGACAAAAGCTCAGACAGTGTCTGGTGACCTGACATGGCAGACATATGAGCAGGCAGCATCACTGGGGCTACTAGGTACCAAAGATGCTCCGAGTATGTTGTTAATTAATAGTGGTGACAGTAATCATGTCTTGAAAGCACGTACAGGCCACCCACTGTGCTGAGTGCTTTGCGTGTTAGCTGATTTAAAATGTGCACGACATCCTGGTTAGCTCTGTTTTTCAGATGGGGAAACTGAGGCTAAGAGGTCAGGTGGCTAGCTCAAGGCACACAGTGAAGACGTGGTGGACATGACAGCCCCTGCGCCTGCCTCCACCTGGTTTTCCCCAACATGCTTTTTCACCCCTGCTCCATTTGGGCTACTGTAGCAGAATGCCATAGGCTGTGTGGCTCTATTAAACATCAGAAATGTGTCTTCTGACAGTTCTGGAGTCTGGAGGTTCATGATCAGGATGCCAACACAGTGGGATCTAGCAAGGGCCACTTCCTGGCTGCATAGGGCCACTCGCTCGCTGTTTCCTCACATGGAGAACAGAGCAGTCTCCCTCTTCTTACAAAGCCACTGATCCCATTGTGAGGCTTCTTGCCTGTCAGACCTCATTTAACCTCAGTTATTCCCTGAAGACCCCGTCTTCAGGACAGTCACAGTAGGGGTTAGGGCTTCAACAGGGATTTTACCGGGACACAGTTCAGTGCACAGTGCTTCTCCAGGCCTTTCTCTCTCCTTTTGGTAGCTGAGGTCTTCCCTTCTACGCTCAGTTTCCCAACTTCTCTCCACCCTGGGAGAGAGCCGAAGCTGGGAGGGACCGCAGACATGCATATGGTGCTGCTGCTCAAGGCCACATAGCAGCCCGCGTAGATCCAGGGTCTGAGAGCAGCTCCCTGCCTCCTGGCTCAGTCCCTCCACCAAGCCCCAGTTGGTGCTGCTGTGCCTCGCCCAAGCGTGCCTTGCCCCAGTGTGCCTTGCCTCAGTGTGCCTCACCTAAGTGTGCTTCACCCTAGTGTGCCTCACCCAAGTGTGCCTCGCCCCAGTGTGCCTCGCCCCAGTGTGCCTCGCCTCAGTGTGCCTTGTCCCAATGTGCCTCACCGGAGCATACCTCGCCCTAGTGTGCCTACCTCAGTGTGCCTCGCCCCAGTGTGCCTTGTCCCAGTGTGCCTCACCGGAGCATACCTCTCCCTAGTGTGCCTACCTCAGTGTGCCTCGCCCCAGTGTGCCTCGCCTCAGTGTGCCTCACCCCAGTGTGCCTCACTGGAGCATACCTCGCCCTAGTGTGCCTACCTCAGTGTGCCTCGCCCCAGTGTGCCTCGCCTCAGTGTGCCTCACCCCAGTGTGCCTCACTGGAGCATACCTCGCCCTAGTGTGCCTACCTCAGTGTGCCTCGCCCCAGTGTGCCTTGCCCCAATGTGCCTCACCCCAGTGTGCCTCACCGGAGCATACCTCGCCCTAGCATGCCTACCTCAGTGTGCCTCGCCCCAGTGTGCCTTGCCCCAGTGTGCCTCACCCCAGTGTGCCTCACCGGAGCATACCTTGCCCTAGTGTGCCTTACCTCAGTGTGCCTATACCTCAGTGTGCCTCACTCAAGTGTGCCTCGGCCCAGTGTGCCTCGCCCAAGTGTGCCTCGCCTCAGTGTGCCTGACCCCAGTGTGCCTCGCCCCACTGGAGCATACCTCACCCCAGTGTGCCTCATCCCAGCATGATTCGCCCCAGTGTGCCTCGCCCCGGTGTGCCTTACCCTTGCGTACCTTGCCTGAGCATGACTTGAGTGTGTCTCACCCGAGAGTCCCTTGCCCCAGTGCACCTTGAATCTGGGCCTTGAAATTCACCGTCTATATTCTTCTCCAGAAGAGGGGAGATGGCTGGATGTGGCCAGTGCAGCATCACTGGACCTGAAATGCGACTCAATTTCCCTGTATGCATGTGTCCCAGCTCTTCCACCTCAGAAACAGCAGTCATGGGGACACTGCCCCTTGCCAGAAAGATGCGGGTCCCTTAGGATGGTAGCATGAGAGTCAGGTTGAATGGAGAGTAAATGGTACAGGAGTGGGTGGTAGGGACCCGGTTTCATGTGTATGGTCTGAGCAAGTCACAGCTCTGCCCTGGGTCTGGTGTCCCTGTCATGAGGAAGTGTTAGTAACACGTGCCTTGCTCACTTCAATACTGACCTCCTTACCTTGAGGATATTTTCTGACGTTCAGCCACCCACATGCTGAAATGTTGGCTCCCTGACCCTTCGGCCAAGTGAGCTTTTTCTGCATTGTAGTTTCCCTGTGAGCAGAAGAGGAGCGGGGAAGAGCTCGGAGGCAGGCAGAGTCTCGGGCCCTCCTGCCTCAAGTGAAGGGAGCAGCACTAGACACTTTGCAGTTTGAATGCCAGCGGCACTGGTCCCACCTGGGAGTTTGTTAGAAACACAGAATCTCAGGCCTCATCCCAGACCAGCTGTGCCAGAATCTGCATTTTTGTCTGGATCCCCAGCCAGTTTGTGAGCACAGTGAGGTTGGATAAGACCTGATTTCCACCAGCTAGAGGTGCCCCTGTAGTTCTCTGTAAGCGGCAGGTGAGGCAGCTGGGCACATCTGGACCTCTTTAGACCTCAGTCTTCCCAACTATAAAGTGGGTGACGTTGGTGCTGACTAGCCCAGTGATTTTCAAACTATGTTCCCTGGAGCCCTAGAGTTCCCTGGAGGAGGTTCAGGGGCAGCCATGGGGGCATGTGAGAGGCTAAGTGGGCTGGGGGCCCTGCCATTTACTGTATACACAGCCTTGCAGGTGTATACCTGTGGGGTCCTGGGCTGGTAGGCTCTCATGTGGGTCTGGGGTCCACCCTGAGCAGACTGTTTTTCTCCAGGGAGCGCTTGAAGCGCAGCCAGAAGAGCACCAAGGTGGAAGGCCCGGAGCTGGTGGCGGCCGAGGCCTCACTGAGTGCCGAGCAGGGGACGATGACTGAGGTGAAGGTGAAGACAGAGCTGCCCGACGACTATATCCAGGAGGTGATCTGGCAGGGTGAGGCCAAGGAGGAGAAGAAGGCGGTCGGCAAGGATGGCACAGGCGACGTGCCTGCCGAAATCTGCGTGGTGATCGGCGGCGTCCGCAACCAGCAGACCCTTGGTGAGTGCCCATCCTTGACTGTCTGGGCTGGGGCCAGGGCGGGAACAGGGAGCCTGGCATCTCTGTCCCTGCCTTGGCTGAGGGAACCTCTGGTGGTTTCTCTCTGCCTTCAGGGAGAAAGCTAAGCTCCTTAGCCTTTGCCTTTGCTTGTGCAAGTCTAGTCTGAAGGGTTCTTCTCTTTCTTTCTACTGTGGCAAAACTCTCCCTACTCAGCAAGGTTATTTTTTTGTTTTTTTTCCGACAGAGTCTCATAGTTGCCCTGGGGAATGTGCCCTGGCATCATCATAGCTCACAGCAACCTCAAACTCTTGGGGGAGGTTGAAGTTGGTCTCAGCCTCCTCTCTTGGAAGACTCTTGGGACCTAAAGTGGTCCTCTTGCCTCAGCCTCCCCAGTAGCTGGGAATACAGGCGTGTGCTTTAATCCCTAGCTAGTTTTTCTATTTTTAATAGAGACAGGGTCTCACTCTGGCTCAGGCTGGTCTTGAACTCCGGAGCTCAAACAATCGACCTGCCTTGGCCTCCCAGAGTGCTAGGATTACAGGCAAGAGCTACCGTACCCAGCCTCATCAAGACTTTTTTTAAATCAAATGCCTGTAACATTTGATTGATTTGATTTTTTAAATCAAATGCCTGTGGCCCAGCAATTCCCTCCTACCCTGGGGCTCCCACAGCCCTGGTGGATCTAGCACAGCCCTTCTTGCTCCGTGTCCTAAATGCTTGTCTACTATTCTCCCACCTTGAGGGAGGGAGCTCCCCAGCACAGGTCCTGCTCAAAGCAGATGCCTAGTCAGGATGGAATCAGTGACAGATGGCCCCCATCCTCCTTCCCTAGGCTGGGCCAGGCCCGGAGGAGCTAGCAACTCAGTAACAATTTTTCCCCCTTGGGCCTCCAGCGCTATGAGCCAGGGGCTCCCCCTCAGGGGTTCCCCTTCAGGCGTTCCCTGCTTGGCTGCCAGGTTCACAGACTCAAATGCCCACAGGCCCAACAAATAGGAGTTAGCGTAAGCAGAGATGAGCCAACAGGACAGGTGGTGGGGACCACGTCCAGCTGGAGAAGGCTGCATGTGTGTGTGTGTGTGTGTGTGTGAGAGAGAGAGAGAGAGAGAGAGAGAGTTGCTCTTCTGCAGCTGATCTGGTGGTTGCTAGGTGGGGGCTCCAGGCCCAGCCTCACCACATCTCCAGACAAATCACAGGCCAAGAAATGAAATTTTGATGTGAATTCTTTGGGACTTTAATGTTGGCTTCTAAGTCAGCTTTTGAAATCTGCCAAACAGAACACATCTGCGGGTCAGGGGCGCTGCCTGGCCCTGGCCCCAGTTCTGATCTGTGCCCGCCTCAGTGTTTCCCAGGCCCAGGGTGTTCCTAGTAGTGTTCCTGGTGCCTTCCTCTCTGCTGCCCTTCCTGGGCCTACTCCATCTCACCTCCTCCTGACTTCCAGGTGTCTCTGTCTTCCCGGCATGTCCTGTGTGTGGCTCCCGGGACCTCGTGGGGAGCCTCACCGTGTGCACATTGCCGAGTTCAGACTCAAGTCCTGTTGCCTTTTCCCAGCTGCTGAGAGTCAGCTGGGGGCTCCCTTTCCTCTGCTTGCTGTGGCCGTTGTCAGCCACCACCCCCACCCCTGCCCCCAAGATCCTCTATAACCTGAGCCTTCTAGCCGCCTGTCCTGCTTCTGATCTTCCCAGACCGTTCATTCTCATGCAATCTGCTATTCTTGTACTTTGCTCGTAGTGTTGCTCTCCTGGGATGCCCTTGCCCATTTCCAAACATGCCTAAATCCAAGCCACCCTTCCAGGCCAACTCCAGTGTCACCTCCTCTCAGAAGCCTTCCTGGGTCTTTTCTGATCAGATTCGTCTGTTTCTACCCTGCTTCTCCCTGGGGACACTCCCAACTGTCTCTTTAGATTAGAGGGGCCCTGTCTGTGCCCTGAGATTGGAAGCCCCCTAGAGATGGGCCCTGCAGAACCTGTCTGATGGATGTCTCCGTGCTCTCCCCTCCCCCTTCACAGTACTTAGCGAAGGATTGGCTTCTGGGAACAGTGATGTTCACATTGGTGCTGTAACTATCAGAATGGAGCTAGGTTATGCTATAGTAACAAAAGACCCTAAAAGTAACAAGACATCCTGATAGCTCAAACCACAAAGGTTTATTTCTTGTTCACCGTTTATGTCCACCATGAACATGGGGCTCCCCGCAGTCCTTACATGGATTGCTGCCAGCCATGTGACAGAGAGAAGGCAAGCTCTGGAGGGACTCATGGTAGCGGTGAACTCCTGGGGCCAGATTGAGAGACATTAATTCTGCTCACAGTCATTGGCCCGACAAGTCACAAGGCCCCACCCAACCTCAAAGAGGCCAGGAAATGCCATCCTCCCATGTGACAGAATGAGCCGGAATGTTTGGGGAGAGCAGGAGTGACGGCGGAGTGCTGAATGACAGAGCGAGTGTTTTCAGGGGCCCTCGCCTGACCTCCCTTCTTCAGTACTGACTCCCTGAGGCCAAGGACGGTGTTAATCACTAGTGGATTTGTTAGTTAATGGAGAAGAGGACATCCGCTTGCTCTCTTTGATGTGTGTGTTAAGACTCATTAGAACCCGTAGCTGTTTATGCCCTTGACTGGAAGATGCCCAGTGAAGGGGAGTTGAATGTGAATCTTGGGATGAAGCCAGCAGTCTAGATTCAGCGGGAAATCTTAGAGCAGCTGGGCTCCGGAGACACTGGGAGTCTTCCCTGGGCCAGCTGCCTGCGCGGTGTGATCCCCAGGGCCCTCCAGCCTCCTGTCAGCCCCTGATGTTGGGGTCCAGCTCAGTTGCTGCTCAGCAGCGGGGTCCTTGCCGAGCTGTGTCTGAGTGTCCTCATCTGTTAAATGAAGTGTGGTGGCTGTCCTGGCCACCTCAGGGGTCTGGGAATCCAAAGCCACGATGGAAGGGACCAGTGTCACATGAGGAAGATGAGCAGAGGTCCTCGGGCGTGGAGTACATCAGGCTCTATGTGACTTAATATCTGTGCTTGGGCTGCTTCCTTGTCCTCTCGGGTGTCGTTCCTACAAGTGCAAGCGTACAGGGTTACACTGCAGTGAGGTGACGTATGCGAAGGCTCAGCATTGTGCCTAGTAACCAGTTAGCCATTATCCTCAGTAGTACCAGTATTAATAGCATAAAGTACCTCTGCACGGGGAAGGAGCCCTAACAGTTTCTGCTTTTCTTCCCAGTCTAAGAAGGCAGCCAGTGTGATACAGAGAAACAATGGCACAGGGAAGAAAGCGGTTACTAAGTAAGGTGTTAAGAAGACATGTGTTCTAAGTGGGCTTCAGGGGCATGGAGCATCTTGTGGAACTCTTGAGTAACCTGCTTATAGCAGGTTGTGAAAAAGCTACAGAAGCCCCAGTGGCAAGTTATAAGAGGAGCCGCTGGTTCAGAGTCCTACCAGAGCAGGGCCAGGTACTTCCCCACTGGTCATGGTGGCTTGGCTCATCTCGCATTGTGAAGGCAGGCCCTCCTGCCAGGGCTGTCAGAGGAGGCCAACTTGGCCTCATTACCCAGAGAGAAAGGCATTAAAAAAATAAGTAGCTTTGAACCATTTGAACTTAAGTAGAATTTGTATTGTGGTTCAAGTCCAAGCAGTTGCTACTGGCTGTTCTGTGTTAAAGATTCTAGAGGGTGGTATGATCAATAAATTGTTGTTGTCGGCCCTGGATTAGAAGTGGGTAGTGGAGCTACATATGCTCTTGATTTGACACTCCTGATGCCCTCCTTTTAAGAGTGGCAAGCTAAAAGAGTTGCAAGTTGGGGATATTTTCTTCCATGTCAGGAAGCTTCTCACCCACTTCTGAAAGTAGAACCAGTGGAGAAAACACTCTCAGGACCACTTGGGAGTAGGATGCTGACTAGAGCTGTGCCTTTAAGCAAGCTCATGCTACAGCATGCCCTCTGCACCCTGGTGGCCGGGCATAGGGTGTTGACATGTTCTTGAGGCACTTGGTAGGGGAGTGCCTGGCTAGCAGAGCCAAGGACCTCCTGAGTGCTTTGCTCACCCAGCCTAGCACAGGCCTCAGAGACAGGGCTCTGTTGTTGAACAGAATGGTGTTCCTGTTTGCTTACTCAGTGCTGTGCCATGAGGGAGCCTCCTCAAGTCCACACTGGTTCTTTAATAGCCATCAGACAGTGTTCCCAGGGACAAACATTACACAAGGCACTTTCCATGGAGGAGCTTGGGTCATGGGCACGTGGATGGCAGTTGGCAGTTCCTCAGGCTGGGGGCGTGGAGGGGTGTCAGTGCCCGGGAGGCCAGCTGCCAAGTGTGCAGCTACTGCTGCTACTCCCCGGCTGCCTGGAGAACTCCTGTCTGAGAAGGCATCCCTCACTCTCAGAAAGAATGTTACTGTCGCTGGAGCTGGCATGGGCTTGGGAGCAAGATCCAGAGTTTTTTTTTTTTTTTTTTTAGCAAGAAGAACAGGTAATACTAAAGTTGATAACTTTGCTGAATAAAAGCAGAAATGGAAGGAATGAGTTAACAGATGCCTTTGGCCACCTGACAAGCAGCGTGAACAGCTCTGTGCAGCACCCCCAACGAGTGAGTGGCTGAGCCACACTTGAGGTTGCAGGACCTCCTTCTCTGTGAGAACTGGTAAACATGAGGCACTTCATTGCTACTGCTCAGTGCCCTGTTCATGGTAGCATCGCTAATTGATCACCATGCACTGTCTCAGCAATGCACCTCAGACTCCTTCTCAACACAGTGCACTGAGAAATCATTGCCAGTCAGCTTGAATTGAAAAAGTGGAAAACCTACATGCCATTCTTTTCTTGAGGAAGACAAGGCAAGCTGGGTTTACACCAATCAGGGCATCCAGCCAGGGACAGTTTCCTGGCTTCAAGAGACAGGATGCCAGGATCCCATCATGGTCAAAATGTCCTTTCATGCAGGACCATTGGTCTTTAATCCAGAGGCTATTAGAGATGAGGGATCCCATGGAGAGCTGCAAGAGTCTAGAGACCTGGGGGTCTTGAGCTTCCCCAGTGGCAGTGCAGGAGTCTGTGAAGGGAGAGAGAGGCCCTTCGCGGCTGTGGGCTCCTCCTCAGACGGGTTGTGGACCAACCAGGTTATTTCCAGAAAATTAGCTCAGTATGGGAAGAGCCCCATAGAAGAGCTAAGGGCTGTGTGTCAGGGGAGGAGAAACTAAGGACAGTAAGGGAAGGAGGGGGAGGATGGTAAGGTTTAAATAGTCACAACATGTAGCATTTTGCAGGGAGGCTGACAGAGCAGATACATTCCATGTAGCCCCAGCCAATACAGAGAAGTTACCAGGAGAAGATTTCACCTTTCTGATTGTGGGAACAGTTTGGTAACTGGAAAGAGGCCTGTGAGGGAGTGAGTTCCCTGTCAGGAGCATATGTGGTCAGGGAGGATCACTGGGTGGGTGCAGGAACAGGGAAGTCAGGGTTCAGATAGGTGGGAGACTGGATGAGCTCTGCACACCAAGGGACAGAGGTGTTTTCCCACACACGGGGCTGCCCAGGGAGCTGGGAAAGAAAGAAGGGGCTCCAGCCAGAAGGTGGTGGCTAGGCCGTGGCCCTGGAAGGAGCAACAGAAGACTGTGACAGCCATTCAGATATGGCCACATGGGTTTCAGCCTGCAACAAACCCAAGCAGCGTAGGTGCCAGGTCCTGCTTCCTAGTGCCAGCTGATAGTTCGTTTCCTGTTTCAATAGGTTGTTGGCAGGGCTTTACGCCTGAGTCTGCCAGAACCAACACTCAGCTCTTTGCAGCAGCCACTTGGAAAGGAAGGGTTCTGGCCTCCTCCCAGGCATGTCCTGTCTTTTCTACTGACTCTTCATCTGGTGGTCTGAAGTGGGAAGGGCATCGGATTTGAAGGGGTTCTGGGCTATAAGTCAAGAGATCCAGGATCTACCCTGCTGTGGAGCCTTAGACAAGCCCCTTAACCTCTCTGAACCACTGTTTCTTGAATGATGAGTGGGGATAATAAAATCTGCCCATCTTAGCAGAATTGTTGGGGGCAGAGTGAAGTAAACATATAAAATTGTTTTGAAAAGGGACACAAAAATGTAAAACAGATGCCACTGGTATTAGCTGAAGCCTCATGCTGCTGACAGCTCTGTGATTACCTCTGTTTGGAGTGAGAGGGGTCTAAAACACCACTGGTTTCAAAAACGTTTTGTTCAGCACCACCTAAAACAATCTTGAAAAACTACGTACCTTTTTTTTCATTTAGGTTGATATCTGACGTTTTCATCCAAAGTGTAAGTAATTGCAAAGGATATCATTTCTAGAATATTGTATTTTTTAAAAAAAGAAAGAAAACTGTAGCATTTTGGAAATAAAACTGTGAACCACTCTTTTAAATGTATCCAAGGGGTCCAAACGCCACTGCTATTTGATAGCCCCCGTCATCTCTTAAAAAATACATGAACACACTCACCTTTAAGAGTCAGAAATTTTACGTCTTTCTCTCCTTGAACTCATATTTCCAGTCTACTTCCCCCACAAGATTTTATCCTAATGTAATATCTTTTTTATGCTTGAAAGTCTTTTAGTGATCACTGTTTCACACTCATCTGCCACAGCAAGATATACATAAATTGAAATTGAAATTTCTAAAAAAAAAAAAATTCCTGGGATCGTGAAGCTCTGCACTCTAAAGCATTTTTTCCCCCCAGATTGAGTTGTTATTAGCATACAATTCATCAGAAACAAATTTGGATAAATGGTAAATGTGAAAGTAAAAAAATTATTGAGAACTCACCTCTTAATGAAATGGATAGGGTTTTATTTTTTTCTCAATTGGCTGGTGTATCTGTGAATTAATATTTCTTACTGCTGGAAGGAGACGGGATTCAGCATTAATTCCTGTTTTTTGGTTTTTGTAGCTGTAAGTGCTTAGAAAGCTTGCTCGCATGTGTAAGGAGCTGGCAGCGGATGGGGTTTCGTTTTTGCAGTGTCACTCCATTCTTTGAACTCCTTCCAAGATGTATGCCAAAAATCACACGGGGGTCTGTCATCAGACAGTGTTTTTAATGGTCTCTTTACTGACAACTCCATTAGATCCTCCTTCAATTGTGTTGAAAGTGGACAATTGGAAATGACCCTATTCAAAAAAGTTGTTTTTAGTCATTAGATCCACTCACTTTCTAAGCCTGACACTGGTATGTTGGGCTGTCTCTTTGGTCAGAGCCCTGAGATTTTCATCCTCCAGTGAGAGACTTCATAGTAGGTGTAGGGATAGGTAAAAGAACTTCTTCTGTTTGTAATGTGGAAGAAGGGCCAGGGTGCAAAAGGAAGGGAGAACAGCGAGTGGAGTCCCCCCGCCTGCCACGGTCTCAGGTGCAGTGATTTCAGGAAAGGACAGGTTTAGAAGCTGATGATTCTCTTGTGCTCACATATCCCTGGGGGCAGCCTCCACACATCCCCAGGGCACTGTGCTCTCCTGGGAAGACTCTGCTCCAGAGAACATTCAGTCCAAGGCCAAGCCACAGAGAGCCTCAGGAAACCTGCTGTCTAGGAATTACCCCTCCAACATCTGCCTTTTGTCAAGTCCTGGCCACAGCTCCTGTGACATCTTTGAATTAAGAGGTCTGGGTCACTCCTAGCGTTGATCTGTGAAAAGTGGCTCCTGAAAGACTCTGAGCCAAGCACAGGGCCACCCATCCTAAGGAACCATCTCTCTGTGCCCACCCTTGCGTTTCTCTCCTCTCACGCATCTGCTTTGGGCTTTTATCTTGTTGGATTTTGTGTATCATGAAAGATGTCCAAGTTTTTCTCTAGCCAGCTGGGTGCTAATGATAAGAGTTGAGGGTCACTGTCCTGCACTGCTCCTGTCTTTTCCTAGGTGTCTCCTGACTTTTCCCTTTTGAGACCTGACCTCACCTGATTTATCTAATGCGTTAGGCAGGGGGCTAAGCCAAGGTCTCTGGCAGGTGCTCATGGAAAGTTCTGGACAGGAAATGTTAGCATAGGAGATGGAGACCATGGATTCTTGTTGCATTACTGGTAATAGCAGGGATGGGGCGAGGAAAAGGCTCCCATGTGTTTGCCAGCCCTGCCCACTGACCCTAGCAGCCAGTCCCAGGGCTCTCAATAGGGGATTCTTGAAAATCCTATGCTGCTACCAGATGTGATGGGGGACTCTGCTGTCCTGCAGCATTAGGGGAAGTGCCACAGCTGAAGGGGACACACAGCTCATCTGGTATCCAGCTGATGACCTGGCCTGATGTTAATAGCAAGGCTGTGGAGACCTGAAGGTCACTTTGAGCCCAGCTCCTTACCAGCCACTAGCTGAGTGTTCCAGCCCTGGAAAGCCTGGCTGTTTGGACCTTATGCTCATCCTGAAATGGATGTTGAGTTGCCCCAGCCATATGAGGACTTCTGGGAAGATGGAGGACGGAAAGGAGACCCAATGTGCTTGGTCAGTGATAATGGCTCCCTATCAGTGTGTCTTCTGGTGGTTTCCAAAGGGCTGCTGTGTGGTGTGGGAGCAAGTCAGATGTGTCACCTCTCTGCTCCTTGCTTCCTTCATCTGAAAAATGGGGATAAAGATCACCTCTGTCTGCTGGGGTTGTGAGGGTGAACTGAGCTGAAGTGAGAAGCCCCAAGTCTAGATCCCGCTCGTACCAGTTGGCAGTGTGAACCCAGGGAGCTGCTGCTCACACCTGCTCTGGCCTCTGCTTCCTTACCTGGGCAGCGGGTCAGAGGCCAGTCCACGTAGAAGCATTGCAGAGGACTGAGCTGCCATACTTGGTGCTTGGTAGCAGGTGGTGATGGGGGCTGTCCTCTATGCTTCATGAAGGAAGAGGGTGGCAGGGAGGGTGGGTGGCAGGAGAGGAAGTATTCTGGGCAGGGAGCCAGGTGTTAGGACTGTGAATTGTCCAGCCAAGAGTCCCCAAGAAGGCGCTCCAGAGCCCCACTGGACTTACCTGGGGCATGTAATGCCCTTGAACCAGGGATATACAAAGCTACTGCATGCACAGGGCACATCTTCTTGGAGGATAATTTTGCTGGAAGGTGTTTGGGGAGAAATTTTATGTTCTAAACAAGTGATGACTCAGAATACAGAGAAAACACAAAACTTGACAGGGGTTGTGGCCTGTTGCTTCCTTTTCTTGCCATATCCCCGCTCCCTGGGGGACATGTGGATGCCCCTTGGCCAGCACAGTCTCTTAAATGAAGATGTAGACACTGTCATCTTGTCCACCCTTCTTGAAGTGTAGCTGGGGAAACTGAGGCCCTGAAGAGGAGGTGGCTGCCCAGCCCTACACTGAGAGCCCCTCCCCAGCTGTTTTTGCTCCTTCCCTAATGTCTCAGGCATTCTCCAACTGTCAGGGCTCATTCTGATTTCTTACATAATTCAGATGGAAAAGCTCCTGAAGGCAGCCCCCACGGTGGATCTGTGCGAAGCCGGTATTCAGGGACCTGGATTTTTGACCAAGCATTGAGATATGCATCTGGTACGTGATGGCCAAGTGGGTGGGAGGCCCAGCTGGGCGTGGCCATCAGCTGCAGACCCTTGATGATGCAGGCCCCTCTAATGCCTCAGGGCCAGGAGGGGCCACTCTCCCCAACAACCCAGCCCTGCTACATGTGAGCAAATCTGAGCCTTCCCTGGGGACCCTGGAAGCACATGGGTCATGAATGGATGATGCAGCATTTGGAAATCTGGAAGTCTAATGTCCGGACCGTTTTGGCAGCACTTCCTGTGGGCTGGAACTCTGTGAAAGAAGCCAAGAGGGCAAACGGTTCTGGGGCCAAATGTGTTTGGGACCCTCTGGGTTAAACAGTAGCGTGCTCCCTCTGAGCTGTGGCCTGCCCCGTGTACTGGGTCTTCCTGGCGTGGGCCGTGAGGCCTTCCTCACACTCACTTGGCTGTGCTCCTCTTTGTCCTGGGAGGCATTTAGGGAGTTGGGTTCCAAAGAAAAGACTTTGGAAAATGCTGTCATTTTGGAGTGTATACAGGGGCTAAGGATCTGTAGTATCATCACTCACACTGCCTCTCCTGAGGTGGCCACAGTTTCACAGAGAGAAGGCCTGAGGGTGTAGGTTGCTCACGACTCATCAGGGCCTCCCTCACTGGGGTGTGGGCAGCTGGGATTTGAGCCCAGGTTTGCTGACACTGCTGCCCGGTGGGCTGCCACTTGGGTGAACTCACCCCACACCCTGTCTCCTAATTCTCTGCCCATTCAGGCCCGTCTGTAGAGAGGGAACCTAGAGCCCAGGGTTTTAGGGCAAAGGGCAGGGTAGGACCCAGGGTCCTAGGATGAGTGAGGGGCAGGTGGGGGTCTGGGATCCTAGGGCCAGTGAGGGGCAGACACAGGCCCCTTCCTGCCAGTGCACAGTGCTCGTCTGGAGATCCTGTGTTCCGGGGTTGGTGCCTCACTCTGCATCAGGGATTCATAAGATGGATAAGAAGCCATCCTGTCTCCTAGGGCATATGCGGTGAGACTGAGGAGCAAGGATGCCTGTGCCCTCAGCTCTCTCTGTGGGGTGGTGGAGAGCCCTGTAAAGTCCCTTGGAACTTGGGTCAGTTATGAACAGTACCCTCTCCCGTGACTTGGCCCCTCACTATGGCTGGGCAGCCTACCTCTGTGCCACCAGGCCCTGCATTTGCTGTCCTGACATCACTGCCCCTGTGTTGGTGGCCTGTCTACTTACTGTTAGACGGAGGGCAGGGAGTTTATCTTGGTCACTGCTGGAGCCTCAGTTCTGGGCATGTCACTGATACTTGATCAAGTCCTTGTTGGTTGAAAGAGAATTGGCAGAAGCTGTTACAGAGCGGGCAGGGGCAGAGGAAGGATCAGAGGCATCAGTACTTACTAACAGATAGCAAGATCCTGCAAGAGTATCGGGCCCCCATGTGGTGCCAATTGCAAGGTGGCAGAGAAATATGCAACCCAATCTTTGCCTTCCATGGGATCATATTTTTCCCTGTGTGACAAGGATAACACACAGGTCCCAACCACTAAATAATAGACTGCTAAATCCTATGCTGGTGTTAGAATGACAGCAGCCCCTAGAGGGACCCACAGTGGCAACAGCTACTGTTCCTCAGTCCCTGCTGTGTGCCACTGACTTTCAGGGTCAGTCCTGTTGATCCTGAGATGGAGGAAGAATAGCCCTGTCTTAAGGTGGGGAAACTAAGGCTTGGACAGGCAAAGGGAGGTGTCTTAGGTGACTGAGATCAAACAGCTAAGAGTTGGCAAAGCTAAGCTAACCTAATGACTCCACATCCTGCCTTCTTTTGGCTTAATCCAGTATGCAGGTGCACACCTGATACATGGACCTCTACTTCCAGCCAAGACCAGAGAGAGTGGAAATTAAGGTCTCCACCCTCACCCGGGTCTTCACTCCAGTCCCCTGGCATCATCTGCATTTTCTCAAGGAGGAAGCTGAGCCCCTCACCCCCACCCTAGGTGATGGCAGAGCTGAGACTCCTTTGCAGGTCTCATTTTCGCCAGCGCTTCCTACACCCGGATGCTGGGGACCTCTCTCCAGTGGTGGCTGGAAGAGGTGGAGTCCTGGACCCCCACCCCATCTGCTCTAGAGCACTACGCTGGAGTGGACCAGGGCCTCTGCATTTGTCCCTGGCCATTGTTAGGCACAGCATGGCCCTTGGTTGAGGTGGCAATCATGAGGGCTCCAGTAGGTCTCTGCACTGGGTGGGCTCCTCCTTCTACCTTCTTTTTTTTTTAGACAGAGCCTCAAGCCCTGGGTAGAGTGCTGTGACATCACAGCTGACAGCATCCTCAAAGTCCTGGACTTAAGCGATTCTCTTGCCTCAGCCTCCTGAGTAGCTGGGACTACAGATACCCAGCTATCTTTTTAGGGTTGTAGTTGTCATTGTTTGGCAGGCTCGGGCCGGATCTGAACCTGCCAGCTCTGGTGTATGTGGCTGGAGCCTTAGCTGCTTGAGCTACAGGCGCCACCCGTCCTTCCACCTTCGATCATTCTGCAGCACCTGCTGGGAGTTCAGATCAGTCTGCAATGCCCCCTGGGAGTTCAGCTGGTTCTGTCCACCTGCTCTCGGAGAAGGGGCTGGCAGGGGGCTGGATTCAGGTGTTTCTTCCATGTTGGTCTCTGTATGTCTGAGGGAACAAGGCCACTCCTCATCGTGTGTGGGGTTCCTCCCCCCGCCAAGCCTATGTGTACTACGATCATATCCTAGAGGGGGCATGTGGGGCCACCCCTGGAAGGTTAGGTATGTTTGGCCCCATGTGCAGATGAGCCGACAGAGGCTTAGTGTGTCTAAGGAACTCACCAAGGTCATTGATGGTGGTAAGTGGCGGACAGGGACCCAAGTGTGTCCAATTTAGTCTATCCTCTTAATCTCTGGCTCATCCTGGCAGGGAAAAGAAAATGATTTCCTTACGTGGATGTGATTTATTCCTTCCAGAGCACTCTTATGCCTGTCTCTTTTTTGCTTTCAAGGTATGTGGGTTAGCTAAAAAAGTTATCTTCTTCATCCTACAGATTTGGAAACTGAGGCCCAGAGATCAGGGGTACCTTACCCGAGGTCACTCGGAGAGCAGGAAGCAAACCTGGATGTAGAGCCCAGGCCTTCTGCCATCTGCCTCAGTGTCAATTCCTTGCTTACAGGGATCACCTCTGCTCCCTGACGCAGAGTAGCTGTACTTGGAGTCATTGCTGGGGGTCCTGGGGCCTTGTGGTTGCAGACATGGGGTGCTACCTGACCACTCCTTCCTCTCCTGTTTTCCAGGGTCTTATGAGTGTGGAATTTGTGGCAAGAAATACAAGTATTACAACTGCTTCCAGACCCACATGCGGGCACACCGAGGTGAGTGGGTGTCCCCGAGGCAGAGCCGAGGGAAATACCTGAGAGCGCCAAGGATTCTTCCCTTTTTCTTCAGTAGGAGAGTACCAGGCAGGAGAAGGGCGGACTTCTGATATGGGAGAGCAGAGGTGCGGGAGGGCAGCCGGCAGGATACGCCACCCAGCCTCTTGGGAGGGCTGCTGCCTGCCCCCACAGCCTCAGTCCTCCTGGGTACATCAGCACTGCTCTCAGCAGCCCCGATGGGGCACGTGGGCGAATCGTCACATGTGTTACTCTGACAATCTTGGGCGAGGGACCGGGCTGCTGCTTCTTCCCTTTGTGAAGATGAGGACGCTGAGGGGACAGAAGGGATGGCACTTGCTTCTCCCTGAGCCTGGCAGACTGGGAGGAAAGGCATGCATCAGAGGCCCAGGGCAGGACTGTGAGGCTCCCCCCTGCAGCTTTCCTGGGAAGAGCCCTCCTAGGCTGTCCTGGCCTCTGCCTGCCCACTCCTCTCCCGCAGCCCTGTCAGCTCACCTCCTTCCCCCTACCCCTCTCTCTACAGACACCGAAGCCACCTCAGGGGAGGGAGCCTCCCAAAGCAGTGAGTACTTTTGCCTCCTCGTGGGCTGGTGGGAGCTGAGGGCTGGGGAGGGAGGGAGAGGAGACGCTTGTTGCCTTCTCCTGGACTACTCTGATGACTACTCTGAGAGACGTGGTGCCGTCCAGGCTTTGTGGCCACAGAGTCCTTATGAAATTGGAACACGCTACCTCAGAGCAACCCTTCCCAAAGTGTGCTCATTCTGGGGAGGTTAGTAGGAGCTCTGTCTGGAAAAGGATCTCTGGCCAAATAATTTTGGGCGGCCCTGAGTTATATACTAGGGTGAGTGGGGTTCTTTGCAATAGACATCTAGTTGAGAGATGGGGAGACTGAGTATGTCTTTATTTTTCTGTGTATGGCTGTACTATTTTCCTAATAACTGAATGAAAGGTCATTGGACTAGCATGTGTGTGACGGCCCCTTCATTGGCAAATGTGGCTGCATGTCCCCGGCGGGAGCCTAGCACATGCAGCTCCCTGTGTTCATTTGACCCTGACTCATGGCTCTGGGGCTTCATAGCTGACTTTTGAGAAGCACTGCTTCAGAGTCATCTCACACACATCTGCAGCCATGAGCACTAATTGCGTACTGGTGATTTGCCTTTGGGGGCCGAATCTCACCTCGAGTGGCACACAGGGCCTTGATGCCTGGGGACAGCACTCTGCTTTGCTACACACAGGCCTTTGTTCAACTTTAGACCCCAGGATCTTGGTGAGCAACCTCCCAGGTGCATAATACAACACTCAGCTTCAGAAGCTAGCCACTCTGCCCCAGGCATGTGTCCAACAGAAATGTGTGCTATGTCCGTCCGCCAAAAGATGTGAATCAGAATGTTCTTAGTACGCTGCTCCTTACGTTTCCAAACCAGAAGCCATCCAAGTGCCTGGTGCTAGTTGAGCGGATGAATAAGTATATTCACATAAAGGACTACTGTACAGTAGTAAGAAAGAACAGCGGACAGCTCCACACAGCCACAGGGACGACTCTCACAAACATGATGGTGAGCAAAATAAGCCCAACGCAAAACTTCATCCTTTAAGGTTCTGTGTAGGGAAAGTACAACAGCAGTGAAAACGAGCGCTAGTCAAACTCAGAAGAGTGGTGACCCTGGGGAAGAGGTTTCTGCGATCTGTTTCTGGAGCTGGGTGCTGGTTACAGGAGCATTTCCAGTTTGCAGAAATTGAATGAGCTGTCCTTTGATGATTCATATACTCTTCCATATTGGGGGGTCAGCAAACATTTTCTGTCTAGGGCCAGATGGGAAGTATTTTAGACTTCATAGGCCAGATGTCTCCGTTACAGCTCCTCAACCCTGTCCTTACAGCAGGAGCATGCCAGAAACATTATGAAAATGAATCCCTTACCAAAAACAGATGGTGGGCTGGGTTTGGCCCACCAATCATCATGTGCCAACCCCTGTGCTATGTGTTTATTATGCCATCATAAAAAGTTTTTTTTAAGAGAATAAACAAAAATCCCCCTTCCCCTCAAAGAAAACCTAACCCCGAAACCAAAGCAATTTGAGGAGGTGCCTATGGCTGAAGAAGGGCTTTAACGGACCTGGGTCCTAAGGGGGATTCTCATGAGGCACTTTTCCATCTTCTCTGTTTGGATTCTTATACCAAAGGAGAGTCAGGCAGGGCTGACTACTCCATTCTAGAGAGGAATCTGAGGCCCAGGCTGGCTAGACACCTGCCACAGCCCGCCATTGGGAGGAGACAGGAGCCTATTCCTCCCCTCCCAGGCCTGCCACCCTGCCCCAGCTGGCCCTTGACTTCGTGTCCCTCAATAGCTCCATTCTTTTCTGGCTCCCATGGTCTGCCTGTGGTCAGCCACACATTTAAAGAACTTCCCAATTTATCTTTCCTTCCTTGGCTATTCTGGGCCCTGGGCCTCTCCGGCTGCCTCTGAATGATCCGTTGTGTTCCATCTGGCTTTCGTGGTGTGCAGGTTCGCTGGTTGTTGAGGGCTCTGTCGCCAGGGCTATTTTTAGTTCTTCCATCACTTTTCCTTTTCTCCCTATAGAGTTTTCTCCCCATGGCCAGTGTGCTCTATTTTATTCTCAGTCCTACACCCCCACCCTGACCCAGGCCAGCAGCACCTGCTTGGAGAACCTGGCCGTGGAGTCTTGGAGCCAAAAGGGTCCAGTTGAGAAGGCTGAGTCCTGCCTACCCATTTTGCAGATGAAGACAGTAAGTCCCAGAGAGAGGGAGAGCTCATTAGTAGTGGAGATAGGCCTAGAAATGAGATTTCACACTTTCTAGTGCAAAGACTTTTCAGTTACTTATTAGGACAACACTACAGTCACATAGAAGCATAAAGATGTATCCACTCACCCATCTTTCAATGAAGAAAATAAAAGATGAGCCCCCCATGTGATTCTTTTGCTACTATCCTGTCGATTGACTTTGTGAAACTATTGGGTAACAATTACTGAGCATTTATTGGATGTTAGGCATTATGCTCCTTTACTACAACTTTGGGAGCTGAAGAATCTATCATTATCCCCATTTAACAGATGAGAACACCAAGGCCCAGAGGTTAGGGAGCATATCTGAGGTCTGTCCCACTTCTGAGTGGTAGATTTGGATTTGAGCTTGGGCAGCCTGACTCCAGAGCCCACCTCCCCAAATGGATTTGTAGTGGCATTCGTGGAGACACTGAGCTCTCATGGGGTTGCACAAGTGTGGTTTCATTGACAAAAATTACTTTACCATTTTTTTTAGAGATATTACACTTGTCCTAATTGACTCCTGCTAGAGGAGGGCCCTGGAACAAGGTCCCCATCCAGGTCTAGGAGCTGTCATGGTGTGGGGTCTGACAAAACAGAGTGGTGGAGCCTCTTGGTGGCAGAGAGCTGGCCCTAAAGGGAGGGAGTGGCCGATTGGCCATGGAGGCTGGGTGGACAGAGATAAGCAAGAGGACAGGTGGCCACAGATGGCAAGTAGCACTGGTCAGCACTGGAGATGCTGGGATTGCATATAGATGGGCCCAGATGAGGAAGCTTGTTGTCTAGTCTGGATTGCTGGCTTTGAGAAAGGCAGGAGGCCTGAGCTGAGAAGAGGCCCCAGAATTGAGCTCATCTACAGCCCTTACCACCTCCCCTTTAGATTTTTCTGGTACCTGCCATCCTCACAGTGTCTGCAGGTGACAAGGCTATGGGCTCCTTGCTCAGGGACCAGTTTATCTCTGGGGCCCTGGCATCTGCTGAGGCATTTTCAGAGACTGTGAGTGCAGTGGAAGAGGTGAGGGCGGAGCTGGGAAGGGAGATGGCTGATGTCATCTGTGTACCTGAATTCATCTTAGAGGGGGCCAGAAACCTTCCCATAGAATTGCCTGGAAATACAATCTTGGAAGATTACATGAGAGCCTGTATTTGGGTGCTGGGGGCAGGAGAGGAGCCAAGAGGGAGATGCCTGAGCCCAGGACTGCCGGGCAGCTTATCAGGACAGAGGAGGGCCGTGTGCCCTGACTCTGCCTCACCTTGGGAATAAGTGAATATTTGAATCCTATCACTTCTTCTCTGTGCAGCCTCGAGCAAGCTGCTGACCCTCTCTGTGCTTGGGCACCCCCAGGAAGATGGGGTAGTGGGCCCTCTCCATATCAGTGAAAGGAACATGCACACAGATCTAAGCCAGAATGAATGTTAGAAGTGTCACCTGGTTGGAGAGGGTGACCTCCTGTGTGCTTCTAGCCTCAGACTTCGGCAGTCTGGGATCTGGGCAGTCCACCCAAACTCAGACTCTGTTAGTTTTCTGTTGTTATATCTCTAAAACTTAATGACTTAAAGCAACAAATATTTATTATTCCTCCGTTGCCAGAGTCAGGAATTAGGTCCTTTGGCTTTGGGTCGCTCACAGTTTGCAGTCAGGGCTGCAGTCTCATCTCAAGGGTCAGCTGGAGAGAAGCTTCTTCTAAGCTTGCTCATGTGGGTGTTAGCAGGGTCGCTCCTTCCTGAGCCCTTGGACTGAGGGCCTCAGGTCCCAGTCACCCGGATCCCTCGTGGGCCAGCTTACAACATGGCAGTTACCAAGTATGTGAGACAGGGAGAGGAAGGGGCTCAAGACGAAATTCACGGTCTTTTGTAACCTAACCTCAGAAGTGACATTCTGTCAGTTTTACTCCTTCTGTTCATTAGAAGTAAGTCTCAAGGTCCAGCCCAGGCTCACTGGGAAAGGGTCATGTGGGGTGTGAGCCCCACTCATCATCATAGGATCATAGGATCACTGGATGTCATCTCAGAAGCTGTGGGACTTGGGGCAGGTCCCTTCTGTCCTTCAGTGTCCTCATGGGTAAAATGAGGGACTACTCCCTCCCGCTGTTGTGAGAACTAACTGAGGAAATGCAGAAGAGAGTGGCCTGGCGCCTTGCCTTGTGTGTGGTAGGTTCAGTGATCATTGTTCTTCTCATGGAAGTTCTGTGAGGGCGTGTGAGACCAATTATGAACCAAGCCTTTAGGAACTCAGCCCACATAGGACAGGCCTGGGGCTTGGCTGGGGAGTCATCTCACGTGGTCCGGATCTTCCCAGAGGACCTTGAACGCCCCAGCCTATACCCTGTGGACCCATGAAGCAGTACAGGGAGCCCTGGCTGCTCATGAGGGAGCTGGACGTTCCAGGGAGTGGGCTGTGCCGTGGCCCTCCATGGTCCACACGAGCGGGGCAGTGCCAGCGTACAGATGGGCTCAGGAGCTGATTCTCCATGGGGTCATCCAGTTGGGCCAGACTGGGCTAGTCCCATCTTTGGTTCTTGAGGCAGATGATCTAGCCAGAGAAACCCACCCCTCAGTTCCAAAGCCCATAGTAACATGCATCTTTTTATCCCTTGCAGACAACTTCAGGTACACATGTGACATCTGCGGGAAGAAGTACAAATACTACAGCTGTTTCCAGGAGCACCGAGACCTGCACGCAGTGGATGGTGAGTCAGGCCCCTCACTCCCTGGAGCTGTGCAAAGACCTGCCCTTCCTTAGGACTCCAGCCCCTTACCTGCCCTCTCTCCTTCCTCCTACCCAGAGAAAGGCCCAACAGCAGCCAGAGCCTCAAGGGGGGGGAAGTGCCCATTGTACTCTACACAGCCCCCTATTTAGGTTAACCCACATCAAATTGCCACTTTTATGGGTCAAAATCAGGAGAATTTTGGAATTTCATATTGAGTCATTTCACAGTTTCATCTGATTCTTGAGTTTTCACATGTTCTGGTGAAATTAAAGCAATTTTAAAAAATGAATGATGGCATTTTAGCCTCAGATTATAGAGGTAGAAATGAAAACAGTAAGTTGAGGTTAACATGTTTTAAGAGTCTTAATCCTAGAAAGAGGGTCTTGGACCTGGAAAGGACCTAAGGGCTTCCCCCTCTAGCCCCACAACCACAGCCGTCTTGAGCCTTGACAGTCAGGCCACCACCAAATTGGGTTGGCTCACCCTTTCTCTCCCCTCTCTTTCTCTCCTTCCAATCTCTTTTCCTCCTGCCCTGGCCCCTCAAGCGCATGCCTGTGATCTGCTGCGTTTGTCCTTCCCAGGGGTGGGAGCGTGGCCACAGCGAGGATGATGAGCTGAGGCACAGCCTGGTTAGGATGTGCCCTCACTTTGCCCTGGGTTTCCTGGGGCTTCATGCTGGCCAGGGTAGCCCTTCTGGGCCCCAGAGGCAAACTCACTGGATAGAGACAGGAAGTGGTGGACAGAGGCAGTTCTGGGGAGGGACTAACAGGGCTCCTGTTTGCTTTTTTCTTTCTGCGGCTGCCGCCTCCTGCCTTGGCTCAGTGTTTAGCGTGGAAGGGGCCCCTGAGAATCGGGCAGGTAAGTCTTTGCAGCTGTTCACCTTCCCCATCCCCGGCTGGGCTCCTGAGACCTGGGGGACCCAGATGCTAAATGTCGTGTGTTCTTCTGCAGACCCCTTTGACCAAGGCGTCGTAGCCACTGACGAGGTGAAGGAGGAGCCCCCAGAACCATTCCAGAAAATCGGGCCAAGTATGTGGGACTTTCTCTGGGGCCAAGGGCTAGGTGGGGGGATGGCGGGGGTGGCAGGGCTGAGTCCCACTGCTTGGGATGGTGTGGCATCATTTATCCTGTAGCAGTGGTGCCCACCTGTCAGTCAGGCTGTTTGGTCTTAGGGCTTCCGAGGACCTGCAGGACAGCACAGGGTGGCAAAGGCAGCCAGGTCTGGGACTGAGTCCCGACTCGCTGTCTATGTTCTGGGTGCCTTCATGGTCTGTTAGCCATCCTGAACCTCAGCCTCCCCACCTGTGGAGCAAGGATGACATTTTCCCGCGGGTTTGTTGGGGGATTAAATGAGATCATGGATGTAAACCACTTGTTAGCACAGTGCCTGGTACATAGTAGGTGCTCAGAAAACAACTATAGTGTTCTGAATGGGTTTAGCCACGAATGGAGCTGTCTAGGGCAGCCTCATGCAGACACTCTGTCCTTGTCCCAGGAAAAGCCCTTGAGGGCGGGAACCACACATGTGACTAGCCTGTTCCTAGCAGACTTGTGCTGAGTGTTGTGGGGATGCAGCAGTGACCAGGACAGATGTGGCCCTGCCCATGGGTAATTCCCACTGGGGTTGAGGATGGGGACAGTGTATACATAATCAAGCAGAGCTATAACACAGAGTGCAGGGAGCTTTCAGAGTGGGGACAAAGGTCAGGCATGAGCCCTTGTGTCACGTGCAGGAGGCGAGAGAGCAGTACTGCTTCTGAGAGCCAGCGAGGGCTTCAGGTCTTAGCCTTGAATGCCAGGAGGCACCATCTAGACTTCATTGGCTTGGGGGATGAACCAGAGAGTTTACCAGGTGGGGAAGGACTTGATCAGATTTGCCTTTTAGGAAGACCAGGGTGGCTGCTGAGAAGGATGGTCTGGGAGGACACTGTGGACAGCTGGGACAAGTGCAGTGGGACCACAAGTAAGAGTGACTTGTCCTTTGCAGCCCTGCAGGAATGCACATGATTACTCACGTCTGCCTTTCCTGTGCCTCAGTTATTACCCAGCAAGGAGACAGAGACTCTAAGGTCTCTTCTTCATTACAAGGAGCTAAGGCAGAAATACACACAGAAACACAGAACAAGATGAGGAAGTGAGGGAATCCAGGGGCACTAAAACACTAAGTTGAGTACGTTCCCCAGAGGGTGGAGCTCCGTCTCAACCCTTGGAAGGTGTTGGGTGGGCCCTCCGGCCTCACCCAAAATGAGTTTTCTTCCTCCTCCCTTGTCTGTGGTCAGAGCGTGAGTCTTTGCTTTCTTCTCAACTCTACTGAAAGCATTCAGGAAACTGAAGATGAGATAATGTCTATAAAGTGGTTAGCGCAGTGCTTGTCACGTGCATAGTAAACACTTGATAAACAAGAGCATTAAAATAATCTTAGAAATGAAGAAAATGACGAAATCCTCAACATTCAAACTACAAGAAGTTAGTCTCTGCTGGGGAAACACAGTTGTGAATCAGACATGTTCACAATAATCAAAGAATTCATAGTCTAGGTGGGAGAGACAGACATTCGTAGACAGATACAGGACAGGACAGAGGAATCAGTGACTTCCTGCTTCAGTGTCTGTCCAGTATCTACCAGCAGACCCTGTGTAGCATCACTTATGGATGACGGGCTTTGGAATTAGGCCTGGGTTTGAATGTGCCATTACCAGTTTACTAGCTACTTGCCACTTGTGAGTATTTCTTAGCGTGTCTGTAAGTTGGGGACAGCACATCTGTCAGTTCTCCAGGGCTGTTGGAGGACGCACACGCACAACATCTTGCTGAGCACCTGGCTCACGTTCAGGGTATAGTCAGGGAAGAGGTTACCTAGAGACAGCCAAGGGCAGGTGTTTTAGACCCAGCCCAAATAAGAGTCCCAGCTCTGCACTTGAGAGCTGCAGGATGTCCTGCCAGTTTTTAATCTGTCTAATCCACAGTTTCTTTAACTCGAAAATGGGGTGATGACAGTTAAGACTCACCTTTCAGGATTGTCATGGGGATTAGATGAGATTACATTTGTAAAGGATAGTTTAGTCCTTGACTGTGCTTGGAAAGCATTACCTGTTAATTACCCCAGAAGATGTAGAGCAAGATGAACCTTGACAACCAGCCAGCACTAGGACCTGGGAGGAATTACCACAGATTATAGGGCGTGTAGAAGTGCTGCCAGAGTGCTCCTGATTTGGAGCTGAGATTGCTGGAGCAGCATGAGCCTGACCCTTGTTACCATTCTTGCAAGATAAGAATGCAGCTTCTTGGGCCTCTGCCACTTCTTGTCAGCAGGCCAGTGCCACAGATCCTAAAAACAACTAAGCATAGGACAAGGGAAGCCAGTAGAGGCTTCCCTGCATTTTGAAGGGACTAATCGCCCCAAGTAAAGCTCTGTAGGTCAGAGGAAGAGGAAACCCCCAGGCAGCAGTGTGTGCTGGGAGGTACATAGTCCACAGTGGCATCAACTGAGCAAATGAGAAAATGAAGTACTTAAGTAGAAGGAAGCCAGAGCCATGGCAGTAGACGTATCCTGCTAGAAGGAGGGATTGATCTAAGGAGCCTGTACATCAGCTCACTCTTCAGCCTCAGATCTGGGAATTAACTACCATAACCCTGGGCAGAGGGAAAGTTCATTCATGTTGTCTCTGGAAACAGAGTAAGTCTGGAGTCACGTATAGGTTACTTGGTTGTATGCTTGGATAAGAAAAAATAACTTGAAACATTAGAAGATCAAAAACATAAGAGAAAAAGAATTTAGGAGACTCAAGAGGAAGAACCTCTGAAAATGATCTACCTGAAAGTGTAAGAAAATTCTGCTTGATAAACTCAGTGGCATATAAGAAAATATGACCTCTATCTTAGTTTGCTTAGACTGCCATAATAAAATACCATAGACTGAGTAATGTAAACAACAAACATTTATTTCTTAGAGAGCTGGACGCTGGGAAGTCCGCGATCAGGGTGCCTCTGGGGTTAGGCTCAAGTGAGGGTTCTCTCCCTAGCTTGTAGGTGGTCACAGGATGGTGAGAGGGAGAAAGAGGGCCCACAAGATTTCTGGCATCTCTTACAAGTGCACTAATCCCATCCTGAGGGCCCCACTTTCATGACTTCATCTAACCTCCCAAAGACCATGTCTCCAGATATCATCACGTTGGGGAGTAGAGTTTCAACATATGAATTTGAGTATGAGGGGGGTACAGCTCCATACGTAGCATGACCCTTGTGAAAAAGGAGGCTGAAGTTGATAAACCGTCAAAGAAAGAGGAGCGAGATGAGGAAGGATTGCAGGGAAGCAGAAAACATAAACAGAATTAAAATCTATTTTATAGACAGTAGAGAGCAGAATTGGTACAGAAATGGAATCAGTGATGTGAAGAACACACTTGAACAAATGAAGATAAAGAGAGGAAAGCATGATAAATATGAAGAATAGCGAGCCAGTTCCAGATAGTTGGTATTATAGACTAGTGGGCAGAAACAGTATCCCAAAGATCTATTAGAAGAAAAATTTGCTCAGCTAAAGAAAATCTACATATGCAGATTTAATGGGCTCATCGTGTTTCAGATGGAGTCAGTACAAAGCAACCCATACCTAAATAGATCTCTGTGATTTTTTAAAACTATAAATATAAAGACGGGGTGGGGCGGGTGGGGGCTACAGGCATCCAGGCATTAAAAGGCATGTTACCTGTACATGAGTTCAAGGTAGAGTTGCCTCAGATTTCTTTGCAATTCTGAATCTCAGAAGGTAATGGACACCTTTTGAAGAGAAAAGGTTGTAATCTAAGAATTTTATATCTAGACAAATTGTGATTTGTGTGTAAAGAAATAGCAAGGACTCAAAAACATACTATTTCTCCTATTTACCCACCTTCACAAAATTATTTGAAGATTAACTCTGATGAACTGAGTTGTAGAGCACATTTAAAGGCTCAATTATGAGAAATTGGTAGTATAAGAGGACTTGTGAATACTAAAACCAGATAAACTCCAAGTTTAAAATGTTCCATATATGATTATAAATGTGCAAAAGACAAAGATTATTTTATAATATTAAAAATGAGCTTAAAAGAGAAGAAATCAATGAAGGATTCCGTAAAGTAGGTTAAACTAGTTCTACCCATAGCTTGTTTCTAGACCAGAAGTTTTTTGGAAATGCAAATTCTTACACCCCACTCCAGACTTACGAATTAGACTCCCTGGGGTGGAGTTTCCCACACATGCTACCGCTTGAGAAGGACTGGGTTAAACTACCTTTCTCAGGAGTGATAGACTGAACGGTATCATTTCCCAGTTGCCTATTAACAGTTAGAGAAATATATCTTATCTACTGTCTAAAACAGTGGAGGGTATTGGAAAAATAACGGAATATTGCAGAATAATGGAAAAGCAAAGAGTTCATACATCAAAAAACTGAAACTGAGAGCAAGTCAGAGAGGGTGGAGCATGAAAAAGACTCATGAATCAGTTGTGGCAATAAAGGCAAATGATGTAATCTCCTTTATTAGAAGACAGAGATTGTCAGGTTTATTTAAAATAATCCAGTTATTAATGGTTCGTTAGAAACAAGGTTAATTCTTTATCTGGACTCTGCTTTGAGCTTCTCTTTCTTCTTTAACTAGATTAAAGTCCTTATCATGGGTTTTTATAGCATTGTATATATCTTCTGAGGGCGCGTATTGTGGTTACAGTTTTAAATTTGTTTGATTCATTTGATTTTTCTGTCTCCTTTTTTACAGTTTTTTAGACTGTAAACTCCTTGAAAGCAGGAACTACAAGTTTTTATTTATTTATTTATTATTATTAATTAATTTTTTTTTTTTTGCAGTTTTTGGCTGGGGCTGAGTTTGAACCCGCCACCTCCGGTATATGGGGCCTGCACTCTACTCTTTTGGGCCACAGGTGCCACCCTGGAACTACAAGTTTTTATTTGGCATTTTGTGCCAGCACTTAGGACAGTACCTGTTTAATGAATGAAAGTACAAGAAAATTTAGGGAAGTGTCTTTCAGGTCATGCAAACAATAGAAAACAGGACCTGACAAAATAATTACCAAATTAATATTAGTGCCGGACAAATAAAACAGTATAATTAAATGTTGTAGCTCTGGTTCTTAAGGTTTCCCATGCATCAGAATTTTATAGAGGGCTTGTTAAATACAGATCTCAGGACTCAGCCCTTACATTTTTTTTCTTTCATTTGGTCTTGAGTAAAGAACTTGGATTTATAACAGCTTCCCAGATGAAGTTGCTGATCCAGGGACCACACTTCTAAGAAGCACTTTGTTGAAAAATAGTTTCATATTAATAAAGGCTACACTTCTTAGTGAAGACTTTGATCGCATGGGCCTTATCCACCAAACAACATTGTAGCTAAACATACAAAATAAATTTAGAAATATAGTGAAATGGAAAGAATTATCACAACATTTAGTCTTTGAAAGAGCAAGTAGACAAAAAAGGTTATATAGAATTTATTTTTATTTTTTATTAAATCTTAAAGAGGTAGATCTTGTATACTTTAATGTATTTATGGGGTACAATGTGCTGATTTCATATACATTTTGGAATGCTTACATCATACTCGTTAATATATCCCCTCATTTACTTAATTATTGTGTTAAGACATTTATACTCTATACTTAATAATTGATCCAACAACTGTGAAACTTATAAATAGCAAATTATATACCTGTTCTAGTATCCATGAATCAGTTACAAAAATTACTTAATTACCAAAAATTCTAAAGCTTCTATATTAGGAGGGGGAAGCCACAAGCAGACAGAAAATAATTAAGAAAAAAATTAATTGTCAAATATATAACAAAATGTTGATATCCTTAATCTACAAAGAGTTTAGTGATTTTTAAAAGGATAAATATGCCTGTAGAAGCCTTACTTATAAACACAAAAATCCCCCCCCAAAAAAATAATTAAACACGAAAAATTGTTGATTTCCTTAGAAAGCAAAGAAATGAAAAATAAAATCATCAGTGCAATATAGTTCTCAAATAGGCAAAATTTAAGGTCATAATACTTAATCCTGGCTATATTGTGCAGAAACAATCATTTTCACATGGCCGGGATGATGGTGATACACTTACCAAAAGCTTTGAAAATGCATACCCTTTTTCCACCTTTTGGAATTTTTCCTGAGGAAATAATGAGCAAAACTACTGAGTAAATGTGCAAAAATTTCTACAGAGATGTGGATCGCAGCATATTTTAACAGAAAAATTTTTGAAACAATCAAAATGTCCCTTGATGTAGGGGACTGGCTCAGCAAATTGCAAAGTCCAGTAGGAATCATGCAGCCAATAAATGCAGTAGAGATCCATATTTATTGATTAGGCAAGATGTCCACAAAGTTATTGTCGATTGAATGCACCAGGTTACAAAGGGAATATTGATCAGGGCTGGCTAATTCAGGGCCCACAGCGCCAGACAGGTGATTCCAGCAAGAGAAGCAGGCCCAGATGAGGTGGAGTGAAGGGTGGGGCCGGGGCAGAGGGGGAGATGGCAGGGTGCACGCTCTCCCCAAGGGGTAGATACTATTCTCTGGGGATTACAGATGCTTGAAATTTCTCTTTATTTTTTTATTTTCTATTTGTATTTATCAGTATTTTATAATTTTCCCCCAGTGAACAATATTACATCAGACATTTTTAAGAAGAAAGAAGTTAGGCAGTGCCAAAAGAGAGGTAAAGATGAAGCCTGGTGGGACCTGAGAGGAAGAAGTGACCCCTGCTGCCAGTGGGTGGGGGTGTTCTTGGGGACAGGAAAGGTCCTGCAGATGAGAGGACCCAAGTGTGGCCATGGTAGAGGGCAGAGCTTGCAAAGGGCCTGTCAGCTTGTTTGGCATTGGAGGTCAGCTCAGGTCACCACGCATTTCTTGAGCACCGGGGCTGGGGGTGGAGTAATGGATGAGAACAGCATGTGCCAGGTACTGTTCTAAGCACTCGCCATAAAAATTTAATCCTCACAGCAATCCTAGAAGGTGGTCCTATTATTACCTCCGTTTTACAGATAGGAAAACTGAGGCACAGAGGTTAAGAGACTTGCCCAAGGTTACGCAGCTCCACATGGCCGAGCTGGGATTTGAACGGAGGCTTTCTGACTCCAGAGTCAGATTTGATTCTGCTTGGTGGGCCCAGATGAGGAGGAGTTTGTTGGGGGTGGGTGGGAGCATGCTGATTTCTGGGTGGGGACAGGTGCCCGTTCTGACATATCCCTCTCCTCCTTGGACAGAAACTGGCAATTACACCTGTGAGTTCTGTGGGAAGCAGTACAAATACTACACGCCCTACCAGGAGCATGTGGCCTTACACGCCCCCATCAGTGAGTACCTTCTCTGTCTGGGGTTGGGTGACAGTGGCTGGCCACTGGCAGGGTTCTGGAGCTTGGCCAGGGAATGGTGAAAACAGTGCGAGTTCAGTTCTGGGTCAGCCTCTTGGTATCTGAGTCTGACCTCAGGCCACATACCTGCAGTGACTGCAGTAGGTGGGAATCTCCCTGCCCCCTTAAGTCAGGAGAGGCAGAGTGGACTCAGAGGCCTGTCCCTGCCTCTTCTGGGCACCTCCAAATCATGTGGATCCTGAATCTTTACTCCCAAAGCTAGTGCCCTATGATATATCTTCAGTCTGAACTAATGTGGGAAGAACCCAGACCAGGGCAATGGTTAAGGTGACAAAAATAGCTCCCTTTGCCCTTGTTGGTGGAAACTATGGAGCACTGAGATGAGAGTTGGAAGCCCCGAGTGTCAACCCTGCAGGGCCCCAGGCCTGCTTATGACCTTGGGCAGGCCCCAGCCTGGCTCTGGTCCACCATCTCCCACTCTTCCCATGGCAGAGAAGTGAAAGGGCTCTAAGGGCACTTCCATGGGGACATCCCAGCCCTCTATCCTCCAGGTATCTGTGGGCCTGATTTCTCAGTTTCTTTTCTGGACGTCCAGAGGGGTTTCAATCCTGAGATCCCTGGGTCTGTGAGCTAGGGGGCCTCAGTCCTCCCTCCGCTCTCATTTAGATGCAGAAACCAAAGTTTTGGCAGGAGTGGGACTTGTGTGGAGTCTCAGGGCAGTGTGGCTAGGTATTAGGAACCTGTCTAGCAAAGCTGTTGGGATCCTATACCCCATTCTATGGATGGAGAAAAGACTTAAGTCCAGAGAGAGGGTCACTGGGAATTCAGACCACTTCCTAAGTCTGGGAAGGCCCATGACCCTCCTGGACACCTGACACCAGCAGCATTGGCAGGCATCTCCCTCCAAGGTATTTGGGTGGGGAGGGAGAGGTATCTAGACCTTTCTTCCTTGCTGGGCAGTGTGACAGGGACCAAGAGATCTCCCCATGGGTGATGGCTACAGTCCTGAGGTCGAGCTCTGGGCTAGGATTCTTATCCTGGCTTGCCTCTGACTGCTGTGTGACTTTGTGCCTGTCACTCCGCTTCTCTGGGCTCTAGTTTCACATCTGTGAGAGCCCTCAAAGCCTTTTGAGCCCCTGCTCTGGAATCCAGACAGCTCTGATGTGAGCTGATCCTCTGGCAGGCACCTGCTGTGGCCCAGCCTGGGATGTGTGGTTCATTGAGTGCCCACCACCTAGCCAGGTGCTGTGTGGGGAGAGGACACAGAGGTTCCACTGGCTGTGAGTGTGTGCCCTCCAGTGAAACAGTGAGCGTCCCCTTGACTGATGCCCAAACACATGCTACCCAGGGGTGCACTTTCAGCTAGGTGTTAGTTCCAAGGTCAGCCTGCAGTCTTGGTTTTAGCCACTGGAGAGCACTTTCCATGCTGCTTCTGTTCTTCCTGGAACAAGTTGAAAAGGTCGCAGGGGAGCTTGGCTTTGAATCCTGGCAGGCAGGCTCCAGGCCCATACCAACCAAGAAGCTCTCCCATACCATAGGCCAGATGATATAATAGGAAGGGGTGTATCACTGGCACCCTGATTCTTCCCAGCAACCTGATGCTTCTCTCCTTAAGGTCTGTCTACTTCTTTTTCCCTATTCTTCATTTTTTCTTGCTCTCTACTGTAGACTCTTTCTTTCTGCATTTGTTTGTTGACAGAATCTCTCTATTACCAACTGAAGTCTGGGGACTGTAGGATCATCTGTGTTTAAGGCAGAGCAGGAGGGATTTAGACTAGATCCAACAGAGGATTAACTTTCCAAATCTGGCCAAGAGACAGCCCCTCTTGGGGCCTCTGGGTCTAGAGATGTGTGGGCTATTGGGTTCTGTGTGGAGGCAGGGGCTGCACTGTCAGATGTTATCCACATCCAGGGCTTGAGACCCTGAGTCTGGTGAGGATATCTAGAAGGACACAAGCCAAGTACAGAAGAAGTTTTTACAGATGGAGTCATATAATATTTATTCTTTGACGTCTGGTTCCTTTTGCTCAGTAGAATGTTTTTAAGACTCATCACATGGTATTGTGTGTGTTAGTTTTGCATTCTTTTTTAGCTGAGCAGTATTCCACTGTATGAAAGTACCACAGCTTGTTTGGCCATTACCTCTTCATTTGGGTTGTTTCCAGCTTTAGGTTGTTATAAAAGCTGCTATGAAAAATGCTTATAGAGGCTTTTCGTGGAGTAGAATTACTGGGCCATGGGGGCTGGTGTATTTAACTTTTTAATAACTGGCAAACCATGTTCCACAATGACTGTAGCATCTTACACTCCCCCTCGCCATGTCTGGGAATGCCAACTGCTCTATGTTCCTGCCAGTGTTTGGGGCTGTTGAATCCCAGCTATTCCAGCGAGTGGGTAGTGGTGTGTCATTGTGGTGTTAATTTGTATTTTCCTGATGACTAATGATGATGTTGAACATCTTTGATTTTGCTTTTCTGCCATTTATAGATTTTACTTTGGAATTGTCTATTTTAAGCCTTTTGCCGTTTTGAAGTTGGACTGGTTCATCTTCTATGATTAAGTCGTAGGAGTTCTTCATATATTCGGGTTCTTTGTCAGATGTAGTTTGCATACAGTAGCATCTGATGAGCAGGTGTTTTTCATTTTGTTGAAGTCTGCTTTATTATTTTTTTCTGTAGTTAGTGTTTCCTAGGTTCTATCCACCTCAAGGATATCCTTGTGTGTCTCAAAATGGTGAAGCTATCCTTTGTTACGATCTTTTCAAAGTTTTGTTGTTTTATCTTTTGCATTTAGGTCTCTGGTCCATTTTGACTTAACTTTTGTAAATGATGTGTGATGAGATATGAGATTTATTTTATTCCATATAGATATCTGGTTGTTCTAACATCATTTATTGAAAAGATTATCTTTTCCTATTGCATTGCATTGGTGTCTTTGTCAAAAGTATTTGAATGTGTACATGGAAGTTTATTTCTCTTCCACTGATCTGTTTGGCTATCTTTATGCCAATTCTACATGGTCTTACTTACTGAAGCGTTATAGCAAGTCTTAAGTAAACTCCTCTTGGCTTTTCAACTTGTTCTCTTTTTTTTTTTTTAAGAATATTTGGCTATTTTAAAAAGTTTATTTTTCCATATAAATGTTAGTCTTCTCCAATGTCTGCCAAAAAAATTCCAACAGGGACTACAGGCAGTCACCGAGTTACAAACATCCAACTAAGGTACAGTTTGCACTATCGAGCAGAGGCTATTACAGGTAATAGGTAAACATACCTGTTCCAACTTACAGGCACATTCAATTTAAGAAGAAACCTATGGAACTGATCTCATTTGTAACTAGGGACTGCCTGTGCATTAAATCTATAGGCCTCTTCAGGAAGAATAGACTTTGCAATAATACTTAATCTTTGAACATAGTATCCTTGAACATAGTATCTCTCTCAAAGTATTTAGCACTTGTTTAATTTCTCTCAACAATAGCTTGTACTTTTCAGAGAAGTCTTGCACATATGTCATTAAATTATCTCTATGTATTTGATGTTTTTTGATGCTACTGTGACTTTTAGATTTAATTTTTCAATTGTTGTTATTACATACAAAAATTTTCATATATTGAATTTGTATCCTGCCCATTTACTAAATTCACTTATTAGTTCTAATAGACTTTTTGTGCATTTCTCAGGATTTTCCTTGTACATGGAGAAAGCATCTGTTAATAAAGACAGCTTTACTTCTTCCTTTCCAATCTGTATTCTCTTTATTATTTATTTCTTCCTCACTATTCTGGTTAGGTCCCTCCAGTACAATGTTGAATAGAAGAAATGAGTGGCTATCTGTGCTTTGTTCACGATCATAGAGTTCAGTTTTTCATTATTGTTAGCTAACGTGGATTTTTGTAAGATGCCCTTTATTAGTTGAGGAAGTTACCTTCTATTCATAGTTTTTTGAAAGTTTTTATATCATAAATTGGTGTTACATGTTTTTTTCTGCATCTATTGAGTTGATTCTGTGGTTTCTTTTATTTTGTTAGGATAGTAAGTTACATGGTTTTTAAAAGATGCCTATACTTTATTAAGAATATCAGAAAGTCAAACAGTGAATTGAACTAAAGAAAGTTAACACCATGGGGATGTTTATTCTTCGTCAAAGAATGACTTCCTTATTTGAAGCTGCTTTTTTTCCTTACATAGGTCATATTTAAATTGTATAAACGGATGATTTCATATATTTGTGAAATAATCACTACAATCAAGTTCTTACACAGGCATCTAAATTACTTCAAGAGCCAGGGTAGTTTGTATAATTGATTTATTTTTAAGAACGTGTTTTCTACTCACTTCTGTCTAAAATTCCCCAGGATTTTACCTGGCTTTTAATATCACTCCTAAGACTACTCCCTCATAGGCAGGGAACCACAATCCTAGGATTAGCAGAGGGCTTCATATTCAGTGAGTGATGTGTTATTGATGGTCATAATTAGGACCATCTGGTGAGGTTTTCTAAACATCATTATTGGGGTATATTATCATGTAGTAAAGTGCTCATTATTTAAAGTGAACAGTTTGATGAGTTTTGACCTACATGTGTACCCATGAAACTGTCACCGCAGTTTAATGAGCATATCCACCACCCCTGTTTCCTCATGCCCTGTTATAGCCCCTTGCTTACCACTTCATCCCCAGGCAAACACCAGTCTGCTTTTTGTTAATGTAGATTAGTTTGCATTTCCTAGAATTGTATATATAGGGAATCTTACAGGATGTACCTTTTGGAGTCTGGCTTTCCTGCAGCATAATTGTTTTGAGATCCATCAATATGTTTACATGTATTTTTAGTTCATTACTTTTAATGGATAAGAAATATTCCATTGTCTAGATATAAATACCATAATTCCTCTATCTGTTCACTTATAGATGGACATTTGGGTTGTTTCCAGTTTGGAACCACTGAACTAAAGCTGCTATCAACTTGTATATAAGTCTTTGTAGGGACAAATGCTTTCATTTCTCTTGGGTAAATACCTAGGAGTGAAATGGCTAGATCATACAGTAGGTGTTCGTTTGACTGTTTGTTTGTTTGTTTTTGTTTTTGAGACAGAGTCTTACTTTGTCATCCTCAGTAGAGTGCTGTAGCGTCTAAGCTCACAGCAACCTCCAGCTCTTGGGCTTAGGCAATTCTCTTGCCTCAGCCTCCCAAGTAGCTGGGATTACAGGTGCCCGCCACAACCCCTGGCTATTTTTTTGTCACAGTTTGGCCAGGGCCAGGTTCGAACCTGCCACCCTCAGTATATGGGACCAGTGCCTTACTCACTGAGTCATAGGCACTGCCCTCATTTGACTGTTTTTGAAAGTGGCTATGCCATTTTACCTTCCATCCTACAACATACTTTTCTTAAAAAGTCCTTGTTTATACTGGATATCAGAGTGATGCTGGCCTCGTAGAATGAATAGTATTCCTTCCTCTTCAAGTGTATGAAGCATTTGTATAGAATTTATCTTACTTTACTTAAATGTTCTATAGAATTCAACAATAAAGCCATCAAGCCTAAAGTTTTCTTTGTAGGAAGGATTATTTAGGAATGTATTTCATTTTCAAATATTTGGAAATTATCCAGACTTTTTTTTGTTTTTGATTTCTAATTCCATTGTGGTCAGGGAACATAGTCTATATGATTTCTAATCTTTGAAATTAATTGAGATGTTTCATGACCTACCATGTGGTCTCTCTTGGTGTATGTTTGTTTCGTATCCACTCGCTAAAAAATTTTTGTTGGTTAATTAGGTTAAGTTAGTTCATAATGTTCAAACTTCTAAACCCTTTTGTGCTTTTTAAAAAAATTGTTTTATCCTATCAAGTACTGAGAGAGAAGCATCAGAATTCTCAGCTATAATTGTGAATTTGTCTGTTTGCTCTCTTAAGTCTGTCGGTTTTTGATTTATGTAATTTGAAACTCTTATTAAGTACACACACCTAGGAATATTATGTCTTGATGAACTTACCCTTTTTGAAATTATGCAACACACTATTTTATCTCTGGCAATTCCTGTTGTCCTGAAATGTACTTTATCGCCCTTGGTAGAATGGTGTGGTGTCACAGCTCACAGCAACCCCTAACTCCTGGACTTAAGCAATTCTCTTGCCTCAGCCTCCCAAGAAGCTCGCACTACAGGCGCCTACCACAACACCCAGCTATTTTTTGTTACAGTTTGGCTGGGGCCACGTTTGGACCCACCACCCTTGGTATATGGGGCCGGCTCTGTACCCACTGAGCCATGGGCGCCACCCAACCATTATAGCTTTTTTAAGATTAGTATTTGCATGGTGTATCTCTTTTCATTATTTTCTTTTAATTCATCTGTATTTTTATATTTGATATGTGTACCTATGGGTGTTTTTTACACCTTTATCCAGTCAGGCAATCCCTGCCTTTTAATTGAAGTGTTTAATCCATTTATACTTAGTATAATTTATTGATATTATTGGATTTAAGTTCACCATACTATATTTTTCTATATGTTCCATTTGTTCTTGTTATTCATTTCTTCTTACTTTCTTGCCTTCTTTATTATTAATCAAGTATTTTTTTTAAATTTCCTCTTAGTTTTCTAGTTTTCTTTTTCTTTAGTGTAGACTCCGTGATTTATAATATACATTTTTAATGTATTAGAGTTTACCATGAATTTATATCACATTGTGTATAATGTAAAAGCTTTATAGATTAAATTTACTACCTTCCTATTCTTTGGGCTATTCTTATACATTTGTGTCTATGTTTGTTATAAATACAGTAGTTAAATTCTTTCAGCTTAAAACAACCATTTATTTGTTAAAGCAGTTAAAAAATGAGAATATGTCTTTTATATGTACTCACATAATTTCCTATGCTTTTTTTTCCTTCCTATAAATCCAAATTCCTCTCTATCATCATTTTCCTTTATTCCAGAAGAACTTTCTTTAATACTTCTGATACTATATGTCTGTTGGTCATAGAGTCTCTCAAGTGAAGATGTTTTTAGTACATACTTTCAATTGAGGGATATTTTCTCTGGACATGAAATTCTAGGCAGAGTAATTTTTCTTTCACCATTTAAAAAATTCCTTTATCTTCTGCCTTATATTGTTTTCGATCATTCTGATTGTTATTCTTCTATATTTAATGTGTCTTTCCCCCCTCCCAGATGCTTTTAAATAGTTCTCTGTATTACTGGCTTTTAACAATTTGATTATGATGTATAGTTTTCCTTGTATTAACTTGTTTGAGAGAGTCATTGAGCTTCATGGTTTGTGACTTTTATATATATATAAATCAAACAAATTTTATATATATTTTTAATCAAGTTTGGAAAAATTTTGACCAGTATTTTTTCAATTATTTTTCTTTCTTAATTTCTCCATTTTTTTTCCTGAGACTTTAATTACATGTATGCTAGACATTTGATAATGTTCACAGATCTGCTGAAGCTCTGTTCATTTGTTCGGCCTTGTTTTCCTTTTGTGCTTTAGTTTGGATAGATTTCATTACCCTGTCTTCAAGTTCATTGGTCTTTTCTTATGCAGTGTCTAATCTGCTTACTAGAAAAATTTACCTATCATAGTTTTCATCTCTGTAAATTACATTTGGTTACTTCTTATTGCTTTCATTTCTCTCTTTATCATGTTTATGTTTTCCTTTAAATCTTCGAGCATATTTGTGACAGCTTTTTTAAGGTCATTGTCTTTTAATTCCATCATCTCTGTCATTTCTGTATGTTTCTGTTGACTGGTTTTTCTCTTGATTATTGATCATGTTTTCCTATTTCGCCTGAAAGGTAATTGTTTATTCTGTGCTACATGCTGCATATACTGTGTTGTTGGTTGGGATTTTGTCGCTTTCCTTTGAAAAAGAGTTTTGTTCTGGAAGACAATTCACTTGCAAATGCATTTGATACTTCAAAAGCTGGTTTTTAAGCTGTTTTAGGGCAGGTCTAGAATATTTTTTTTTTTTTTTTTATTGTTGGGGATTCATTGAGGGTACAATAAGCCAGGTTACACTGATTGCATTTGTTAGGTAAAGTCCCTCTTGGAATTGTGTCTTGCCCCCAAAAGGTGTGGCACACACCAAGGCCTCACCCCCCTCCCTCCTTCCTTCTCTCTGCTCTTCCTTTTCCCACCCTTTTCTCCTTCTTTCTCTCTCTATAGACTAGTTCTTAATCTAGGATGAGAGTAATCCTTCTAAGATCTGGCATTTCTGAGTCTCAACTAAATGCCTGAGCTATTCAGCAGGGTCTCTCCTCTCTGGCAGGTGAAAATTCCAGAACATCTCCTACTCTTGTGTGACCTCTGAATCTTCAGTGAACTCACAGCCCTCAATTATCTGTTTTCTGACAGGCTATGTAGAGATTCACTCTACACAAATGCAGTTTAATATGTAACAAAAGTCCTCAAGGGGGGGCCCTCTGCACATTTCTGGAGTTCCTTTTCTTGCACAATTCTCAGTTTTTATTGTTATTCTGCCCTAAAAATTTGAACCACCTCAGAAGCCCTGAACTCTCATCACTGCCTCCTTGGTTCAGCAAGATGGCATGCTTTGTTTGGATTCCATCTCTCTCGGTCCTGGTCCAGAAAGCTAGAATGTCTTCTTCTCTTTTCTGTATCACCTCACTCCAGTTTCACAGTCAAATATTGCATGAGGGCTGATCCCATACCAGTTATGTTAGTTTTCCAGTTCTCTTTCTACAAAGAAAATGTGTGAGAAGGGCTCCCTATGTTGATTCCTCTGGCATCACTCCTCCCATTCATTCCCACCTCCAGCCTCTGAGCATATGGTTCCATTTGCTCTGAATGCATTTTCACCCTCCTCTACCTTGCAGAGGTTTTCTGGGTGGCTGTCTCCCTGGTCTCTCCAATGTCTCAGTTATATGACTACTTTTCTTGAATCCTTATATTCTCTGAATTTTTCGCACTTGTTATATTTTCAGCTTTCCAGAAAGAGAAGATCTCAGTGCTTTGTTATTTTTTAGCTATCTCATGTGTCTATAAATATTGCATGTGTGTTTCTTTCAAGGGAGTCAGCCAGTCTGAGACTCCTTCTTTCTTTCTTGGTCAGAGCTCAGGTAGGAGTTTGAGCATGCTAATGTTCCACGTGAGGTCAACAGGTGGAGTAAACTGTTGAGTAAAATGAGTTGGGAGCCTGGAAAGTTCATCCTGGCCCACTCTTGACACCTCTCTGGGCCTCGGTGACCCCATGAGCCTTGTATCCTTGGGGCCAGTGGGAGGATAATATGTCAGATGGCTTCATGGCATGGTTATGTCCCCTCATTGGACATTCAATCTTTGATGTGCTCTACTTTAGCACTTTAGCACTGAGCTTTACTTTTCTAGCCATTCATGCATTGCTCGTAGATGCAGCAATATCTGCTGGGCACTAACTGTGTTTCAGGGCCTGTGCCAGGCACTTAGTACTTGTTGGGCCAAACTGGCTGAGTTCCTGTCTCACGAAGCAGACACGCTAATGGGGAAAGAGTCACTGAGCAAAGGTCTCACCTTTGATCTCATTACTGATGGTGATCAGTTCTTGGAAGGGAAGTGGAGGGCACTGAGACAGATGTCCAGGTGGAGAGATATTGGGGACAACTCCCCAAGGACGTGGTGTTTATGTGTAATACTTAGGACCAGCAGCCAAAAATTTGAGGGAAGAGTGTTCCAGGTAGAGGGAATAGCATGTGCAAAGGCCATGAGCTTGAGAGAGAATAGGTACTGTAGGATGTGGGATGATGAGGAGTGAGTGGCTGGGAGGGTGCTGTGAGGTGAACAAGTCCCAGGCAGGGGGAGTTGGAGCAGCAGGTGATTCCCCCATATCATGTGCTCCCTAAACCTTGCCCTGGGGATAGAGGGGGCATTCTCCTGTGCAATTCCAGCATTCTCACAGCAGGAATTGTAGATCATGACAAGGTCTGATCCCGACGGGCTCCTCAAAACCATTCTTCAGGGGTGGAGATGGAGGCCTCGGGGAAAGCTTAGAGTATTGCTTAGAAGTTCTATTCCTTGTGCCAGGCTGGCAGAATGTGTGGGTGAGTGCCACAGGGTGCCGGTAGGATGCAGGGACTCATGGCCTTGTGCAAAAGTGTCCTTGAGTTGTTGGCACACTCCAGCTTCTGTCTCAGCCCAGCACTAGCTTTCCCTGTAGCCACAAACAAACTTATTTGTGTAGCCAGAATCCACGTGTGGGCCTCAATTTTCTTATCTCTAAAACGTACCAGTATTAGCTGCTTACATGTGCAGAGCAGTTTACCATTTGGAGTGTCTGTCTGGCTTTCTTTGGGTTTTCACAAAATCCCTGTGAAGCAGGCAGTGCAGAGACAGGCATCCCATTGCTTTCATGGAGGTGAGGCGGGGAATCAAGGCCAAGAAAGGGAAAGTGAAGAGTCCAAGCTTGCAGAGGCCCAAGATAACAGAGCTGGGATTCAGAGACAGGCTTGTCTCGCTCCATTCTCAGTGCTGGTTCTGTATAGCTCTGGTTGTGCCTGATGCAGAGAGACAGCGGAGGAGCCAGAGATGGACTCTGGACATCCACCACTGCACTGACTGTGTTTAAAAAAATTGAAAACTATCAGACAAGTGTCCTTCTGGTTTGGACTCAGGGGCCTCTGAGGTCCTTGGCTCAGAAAGAGGAGGGAGAGTAGGAGGAATAGAGGGAAGTGTCCTTCCCATCCAGACCTCTCAGTGCCTGGTTCAAAAGGTGAGATGCCAGAGGGTGTTCAGGGAGGAGGGACACCGGCGTTCTCTGCAGACTTGGGCTGTGGGAATTTCCTTCTGAGGCTGGTCTGGGGCTGAGGAGGGCTTGTGTAAGGGGCCATGACTGAAGAACTCCCCAACTCCTGGCCTCTGGCCACCACTGTAGGTAGAGGAGTGGCTGACCTCCCCTCAAAGGGGCAAGGGACAGGCTGAGTCCCCAGAGCTCCCCTGAGTGCCTCAGAGGAGTAAACAAAGGGTGTCAGAGTGTCCTGGGGGCCTTGGGCAAGGTCCTGTGCCAGGATGGGCAGAGTGGTGGGTCACAGTGGGGGGGCCCTTTCATCTGGCTTCTGAAAGCAGTGGGTGGAGTCTCAGACACCCAGGATAGATGCTATCCTAGAGCTGGGAGATCCTGGAGATCTCACCACTCCAGGGGTAGGAAAGCAGCAGTCCAGGCTGCTCTAGGCCAATTCTGTGACGTTAGTCCCAGAGGGGCCCTCCCCTCCTGTGTCCTAGTCCTGTTCCTGCCTCCAGGGCAGAGCTGCAGACTTCCCATGATCTCTGAGAAGACTCTTGCCCCTCCCCACCCCCCTTCCTTAGTTAGTGTTAACATGGGCGTGTGGTCAGGTTCAGGGCTTTGCCACCACTGCCAGTGGCTCAGGGCAGTCAGAAGTGGAAACCACTTAAGATCTCAGTGACCCCAGCTTTTGCATAATACTCAGGAGAGGGAGACAGGGGCCTGAGTGATGGGGTCCTAAGTTTCCCCAGACAGCGGGGATGGCTACACTTATTTCAGTGAAAGTGTCAGACAGTGGGTTAAGTAAGCAGTCCCCTGCGAGCAGCATTTCCCAGTCAGGGCCCACAAGGTGCTACAGAGCCCCCCAAAAAAACTTTGGGGGCAGCATCAGGTCCCTCCCTCTCCCCCATCCCCAGTGATCAACCCCTGCCTGTCTGCTTTCTGTCATTATTACTGAGCCAGCCTCCCATTGAAGGAACAGAGGCGTAGACGCCAACATTCTAGAAGGTACACTTGGGCCTGGGATTGGAATACATTTAGGCATGGGTAACTGGCTGAGTTCCTGGGCTATTCAAGGGTGATGAGTGACCTACAAGTGGGCTGCCTGTTGGCCTCCAGGTAACCCTGAGTGTGAACTGGTGGTCAGGCTTACCTCGAAGGGAGGCTGGAGAAGGCTCTAGACTCCCAGGCCTTCACAGGCTCTGGGTGGAAGCAAGAGTCCTTGCTCTGTGACATGAGAAGGGGTTGGGCAGACACTCCCAACCCCCAAGTGTAGGGGCCTGTGGCCACATTAGCCACTCACTGTACCCACTCCGAGGGTCCTCGGGGACTGAGAGCGTGACCCTCTCAGGTACTGCCCCCGGGTGGGAGCCACCGGACGATCCAGACACGGGCTCTGAGTGTTCACATCCAGAGGTCTCCCCATCTCCACGCTTCGTGGCAGCGAAGACCCAGACGAACCAGTCCGGGAAAAAAGCTCCGGCCTCCGTGGTCCGATGTGCCACACTCTTACACCGCACCCCTCCAGCCACCCAAACCCAGACGTTCCGCACTCCAAATTCGGGATCTTCAGCGAGCAAGGCAACTGCAGGTACCAAAGGCCTGTGTTACCCCACGCTTCCTCCACGTCCGCCCTTCTCGCCACCTGCCACAGCTGTGTCTGGGGTCTTTGTTCCTTTGCAAGAGCAAGAGTAGAGGTCCCGTAGTGCTCCGGGATAGACCTGGGTCCCAGCTCTGGCTCTGGCCGCCTGACCTCTCTGGGCCAGGTTTTCTCATCCTTAATCAGAGGGGGTTGTACAAGGAGTAGTAGTTTGTATTTTCCCAAATCATGGTCTACTGGCCTGTTTTATTTGGCCTTCAAAGGGTTAAAAAAATCTGAATTAATTGACATTATATCAACATTAGGAGATTTTATGTAAAACATTGGATTTCAAGCTGACATTGAAAGTCAGATCTGGCAGTCATGGACCCGCTTTCCTATAGGGTAGCAATTGGCTGCCTCCTTTAATAAGGCATGTGCTGTCTAGTTTCCTGAAGTCCCCGCCACTCCTACTGCCTCCCCAACACAATGGCCATGTGGCAGGTGTCATTTCTCATTGTGATTACACTGTTGTCTGTCTTAACATCCAGCCTGGTTCATCCATTTATGTCACCTGCCTGGACCCTAATGGCATGAGTTTGCATCTCCCACCTTTCAGAAAACTCAATCCAAAAAAATCTCATTTCAACAAGCATCTGCTTTCCACAAAGCAGGATGGTTGACCTAGAACCTTAATTTCTTGGCCTTCCCCTACCAATCCTCCGAGGAACAGGAAACTGGTGGGGGCCAGCTTCCGGTATTCTCCAAGTCCATGCAGCAAAGGGCTCTGGCTCCCAAAGGGTGAATAGACAGTCAGATGTTTCCCAGCAGTCATTTCCTTCAGGAAAACTGGTCAGACGCACTATGGGGTGAGGAGCAGCTCTCAGGAACCTTAGCTTCATACTTGGATGGAACAAGCCTCAAACCATCCACCTGGGTGCTTGCATTATAGGGAGGATGGAAGATGTGGTGCTTCTGGGACTGTGGGCCTTCCAGTTGCCCTCAGGAGGCCAAGGCCATTTCTTAAATATACAGGGTGGACATAAAAAAGTTTAAAGTTCATGTGCTGTTTACTAGGTTAAACTATTTTAAATAGCAATTCCTTTTTTGGAATTAATCTTTGGAAGACTAATTGTATAGCAATTTAAAATAGTTTAACCTAGTAAATAGTACATGAACTTTATGGACACCCCGTGTAAGTAATCAGTTTGAGAACTCAGGTAAAGGAATCCTTGATTTGTTCAGTAATTAATGACCAAGCTGATTAGCTGTGCTTGCCTTTACTCTTTGGTTCAGGAAGCTAGTTTGGGGTAAGAGTGTGGTTCTTTGGAGATGTGTTTATTGTGCTTAGATCTCCCAAAAGCATAGTAGTTAACCAACCTTGAAGGTAATGGTTTTTCAGGTACCATGTTGAGAAACTTTAATAACTGTTGTGTTTTTGCAACACTAGTTAGAAACAGGTTGGTCATTAAGTCTCATTATGGTGGTTATTGGCTCAACTAAGTCATGGAATCTTGGCTTTCAAATCTTGATTTTACTCATGTGCTTTGTGGCCAGCAGCTTTTACGTCTGCAGGTTATGCAGAGAACTGCCCACACGGGCTGGTGTGTTAGTGGCAGGTCTGTGTCTCCGAGTAAGCATCCAGCTATGGGGCATGCCTCGGGCCACCCTCACATGGCAGATTTGTGGGTAGGGGATACATCTGGATTTCCCAGCTGTATCCCAGGTCAGAGGGTACCAGTTTGGGAGCAGGAACCTGCAGAGCATATAAGATGGTGCATGCTGGAGATAGAAGTTGGCACTGCCCTCATATTCCAGGAGTAAGTGGCCCTTTGTGTGTTTATGAGCATCTCTGCTACCACACATTGGTTTTCAGCCAGTGGTACTTGGGGCCGGGAAAGCCACCCACCTTTTGCTTGAGCAATGGACGACAAATTGTAAGTTTGCAACCCCATTTGTGCTAAGTTCTACCCAGGCGTTGGTCGGAACAAAAGTCCTCCTAGATGGGTGCCAGTCTCCCTTCATATGCAAGGAGTGAGATGGAGAAGGGAATCACTTCCCTACTACCTTAAGCATCTTTAAAAAGGAAGCGTCTGCCCCAAGAATAGTGTTATTCTGCCTTCGTAGAGGGTAAGGAGCACATCCAGCCCCAGGAGCTTTCCAGTCTCACTTTCCTCTGTTTTTTCATCTGTGAAATGAGCATGACAACACAGCCCTCATGGGGCTCTTGGGAGGATTCAGGGAGACCTGGGATGTGATGTTTCTGAACCAGTGCCTGGCACAGAGCAGGTTCTCAGTGAATGAGAGGCATCCTCCCCTCCCCCAGACAGAGAAGTGAGCTTTCTTTGCATGTTTATAGATGCCATGTTGAAGCTCTCAGCCCTGGCATTTACTGACACATTTTGAAGGGAGAGTCATCCTTGTAAAGTTAGTTAGCAACATCCTCTGCAAGAAAGAGGCTATGTCAGAGGCATTAGAGTCATTGTTACGGATGGGAGGATGGGCATTGAGGCCCCCCCAGGGAGCTGCCTCTGGCTTCCTGCCCCATCATCCCTGAGACCATCTAGACCCCCGGCCCTGGCTGTCTGAGCACTTCCCTCCTGGAGTAGAATGGACCAGTAAGAGTAGCACTTCCCAAAGTGGGTTCCTGGGATCCCAATTGTGTGGGATATTATGGAATCAGATATTTTTAAAAGAGTGCCCTGTGGGAGCCCCGATAATGTTTGTGGAAGGCTAGGTTCAATAAAGCTAAATGAGTCTCTTTCTAGTTGAACTTCTCAGAGCCCCAGATATCCTTACACAAGTTGTTTTTCCTTAAAAAAGGGATGGGGTCAGCTGCACACCCCAATTTAACTTGTTCCCTGAGGCCTCTATCTCCTGGGTCACCCAGCATCCCAGTTGTGCCAAGAGCACCTTGGAAAAGCTGGGTTGTCTTCCAGCTCACATGTTCTGGCCCAACACCTTCTGCAGGTGGGGCTAAATTCATGGTCGCAGTTTCCCACCTGGTGGGACCCTATCTCTACATCACAGGATTTCCAGAGAACACCAGAGAGAGGCTGAGCCACTCGGGAAGGTGGCCGCCTGTAACCCGAGATATCCCATATATCACTCAGGGGCACCAGTCCCTTCCCCTGGGTGAACTCTGACCAGACCTCAGCTGGTCTTTGGCTACCCAGGGGCCACATAGCTGGTGGAGCTGGGATCACCAGAAACCAGACTGTTGTCCCTGTTCCTCTGTGGGGGCTGTGGTAACAGAACTTGACAGGAGTGGTGGGTGGTAGGTTCAGACAACTTGGTGTCACAAATGTAGCTCTCCAGGAGACAAAGATGGGAGACCTAGGCCATTTGCCTTCTGTTTTCTGGCAGGATTTCATCGTGGACAGATCACCCCACCCCACCCTTTGCCTGGAGGGTCTCTCAGGGTCCCAGCAAGGAATCAGGCCACTCAGGTGGGCCTGGAAAGCTATAGAGGTCTGACTTGGGGGTCCCAGGACCCTCACTCTATCCATTCCAGAGGCCTCCTCCTATGTGCCCCTTCCCAGAGACTGCATGCCAGCCAGTCACCGCTGTTCTCTCTCTCCCTTGCCCCCCACCCAGCAGAAAGCGCTTTCAGTCGGAGAGTAGAAGGAAAAGCACAAAACCACTTTGAGGAGACGAACAGCAGCTCACAGAACTCCAGTGGTGAGTGTGCATGGAGGCCGCTGCCTGACCCACTCCTACTCGGCATGGCACAGGTGCTCTGTGGCCTGGGTCCACAGTGCATGATGGCTTTTGTTGGGAGGAGCTGGGGTCAGGAAATTAGAGGGAGACTAGGCCTAGGCAGAAGCAGGGAGGGTCTTTTCCCCAGGGACATTCCGCTGGGCCTTGGGCATCCCAGGGACTGTGGCACTTGTCTCCCCGTCACCTACCACATCAGCTCAGCTGGCCCCAAGTGGTTGAGCTTCAGCCAGCCATAGCTTTGTTTTTAAGGTAAATGTCTCAGCCGCTTTCTGTCCAGGGGAGACAAAGGGGGTGCAGTAGAAAACTTTAACTACACCCCAGCGTCCAAGTTCTGGCCCCACTTTGGACCTGGAGCCATTGAACAGAGGTTCCCTTCCAACAACCTACCAATTCAAGTGGGTTTCTCTGATGTTCCTGGTGGTCTCTGGCGCCCCCTCATGGCTGCCTTGGGCAAGACCCCAGCTGCACCCTCTCTATAACAAAAGCGAGGGCCCCTCTCCCCAGCAGACCCAGGGGCAGCCTGGCAGGGCCAGGTCTCTGTCGGAGAAAGGCACAGTGAGCCAGTCTGTATAGTGAGAGCCAGGGCAGGAGAGGAGAGGAGGAATTCTGACATTGGGGGTTACGCTAGGGAAAGACAGCCACTCACTTTCATGCCTAGTTGAAGTTGAATTCACCAAATAGCAGCTGTCAGCCGGTGTTAGATACTACGTGGGTGTAGACAGGTGATGGGCCAGGTTCACCTGTCAGAGTGTCTGTGAGGTATCCAGCAGCACAGACTTCAGCCTGAAGGCATCTGCCTAGTACCAGGAGCTCTACCGCTGGGCTCTGGCCCAAGTTTGAACCCCAGCTCCACTACTTACTAACTGGTGACTTAATCTCTTAATTTCTCCTCCACTGTAAAGTGGCTTGAAGAACACCCATAGCCCCATGGTGGTTGTGAAGATCCAACGAGTGCCAAGCATAGATTACACACTCCAATGTTTGGGGGTTGGCTTATAGTTATTATTGAGTTTTTTTGGTTTGGTTTGTTTCTAAGTAAACCAAGAAATTCAATGACTGCCTTGCAGAGAGGGGTGAGATTTTAAACCGGGGGTCCTCAAACTTTTTAAACAGGGGGCCAGTTCACTGTCCCTCAGACCGTTAGAGGGCCAGACTATAGTTTTTTAAAAAAAAACAAACTATGAACAAATTCCTACGCACACTGCACATATCTTATTTTGAAGTAAAAAAACAAAATGGGAACAAATACAATCACACAACCTCATGTGGCCCGCGGGCCATAGTTTGAGGACCCCTGTGAACATTGCAATCCACATAAATCTCTACAAGAGATGGACCCCAAAGTAATGGAGTGACTTTCCCAATGCCACGCAGGAATAAGTAGCGGTGCCAGGCCAGGACCCGAGGTCTCCAGGTGTGCCCTGTGCTCCTGGCCAAGCTGTTCTGCACCCCCTGTGCTTCCCTTGCCATCAGAGCTGATAATGACAATTGGGAACAGTGGTGTGAGCACTGCCGCTGGCACCCACCATTTATTGAGCGCTTACTATGTGCCTGGCTCGTGTTCAGAGTTTTATGTGTCTTACCTGTGTCCATTCTTACCACGGCCCCGTGGGGGGCAGTGTTACTGTTATCTCCACTTTTTAGATGAGGAAACTGAGGCTCATGAGCAGCTGAATGTTGTCCCAGGTCCCCCAGGTTGTAAGTGGTGGAGCCAGGATTCTCTGGTCTACCTGGTCCTGCTCTGCTGCCTGCGTTTGGGGCCCACCAACCTCTGGCAATGCCAGCGAGCAGGGCAGGGATGCTAGCAAGCAGGGGCTCTCAGAAGCACAGCCCTGCTTGGTGGCTGCTCTGGGATTTGATACCAGACACTGTCTTCCCAGTGCCAGAACCTAGAAGCAGCTTCCAGCTCCCTGTCCTACAGTGAGCACCCACATGTGGGTGTCTGTTCCCAGTTTTCTGTGGCCTTGCTCTGTGCAGTTGGGGTGCCCTAGAGGGGTGGCCCTGCCTGATTGTGCCCTGCCTGGTGGCTCCAGCACCCAGGGGAAACCTTGATTCTTTGAAGCACATGGCCTCCATGGCCAGCCTTCTCTGGCCCCAGCCCAGACTGAGCTGCCTCTCAGTTGCTCCCCTCTTCTGAGAGCCCCATCTGGCTCCCTGGTTATTAAAAATAAAAATAATAGCAATCATCACAGAACAGCAGAACTGTAAAAGACTTAGCTAAACTGTTTCTCTTTTGCAGAAACTGCAAGTCCCCTGATTTCCAATCCCTTCCCTCTCCTACAGAGTAAGTGATGATCCCATTGGGGGGGCTGGAGAGGGCAAGGCAAGGCAAGGCAGGGCAGGGAATGAACTCAGCTGGCCACATGCCTTCAGAACCTCCCCCAGAGCATCTGCCCTGGGCTGTGTGAGACAAGCCTTGGCCACCCTCCTGGGCAGACCCAGCAGCTGGTGGAGGCAGGCAGAGGGTCCAGTCCTGTGGGTGGAGGAGTTTGCACAAGGATGGAGCAGAATCCTGGCCACCGGCAGCCTGCCTCTGCTGCCCCCAACCACTGTAGGAACTCAGGCCTTCCTAGTCATGGTCACCAGCAGCCTCCTACCACCTCTCCAGAGCCCCATCTCAGCTGTCATCGTCCCCTCACTCTGCTTTCAACCCTTCTGGTTTTTTCCTCTTCTCTTCCCTCCCCACTGCCAGGCACTGCCATCAGTGCTGGAGCAGAGAGCAGGATGACAGGGCCATGTGCGCCTTTGCTCCCACCAGCCTGCTCTCCTCCCTGTCTCCCTCTCTCTCTCCTCTCCTGCTCCTTTTTCCCATCTGGTCCCCCTTTCCTCCTTCCTTTCTGCAGCTTTCTCCCTCCTTATACATTTCCCTCCCTTCTTGTTTCTCTCTCTCTCCCTTCATGTCTGTTAATCAGTTGTTCACTTCAGCGGCTCCACAGGCAGAGACCTGGGCTCTGATGCAAATGAAACTCGGTCCCTGCCCTGAGGGGCTCTGGGTGTATTGTCCCCCTGCCCCCAACTCAGGTGCCCAGAACAGTGGCCGGCACACAGTAAGCACTCAATAAATACGATTGAGTTAAATGGTCTCTCTCTGCATGGCTTCCTCTCTCCGTCGCTCCTTCTTCCCCTAGTCTCTTCCTCACGGGTCTAGTAACAGGGGAGGCAGACAGACCAGGCCCAGAGTGCCAAGCACAGAGACCCAGTGTGCATTTGGGTTCCTACTTCCAAAGCTGCCGCAGCCGAGCAAGATGTCCACATTGGGTCTGCCCCTCACGTGCTGCCTTGGTTCTCCCTGCAGAGCCCTACACCTGCGGCGCCTGCGGGATCCAGTTCCAGTTCTACAATAACCTGCTGGAGCACATGCAGTCCCATGCAGGTAAGGGGCCCCTGTTGCCTCCCTTCCTCAGTTTCCACAAGTAGACGAGCTGGCCAGAACCTGGCCTGAGGCTCCCAGAGAAGCCCACTGTCTCCTAGAAAATGATCACAGGATATGGAACCTGCCCTCACTGAGCTACAGCCAGGCAGCCTTTGACACACGATGCTCTTTGCTCTGGGGCACAGCACAGTCAGAGAGGGGGACAGAGTTGACAGAAGAGGGCTTCCTGGGGGTGGTGTCTCCTGAGCTGGGCCTACCGGCCAGGTAGGAGCTAACTTGGAAAAGGGACGTCCATCCAGATGGAAATGGGATGTGGTTTGAGATCCAGGTGGGAGGGCAGTCTGGGCCGGGGCCCAGCTTAGAACCCTCACTCACTGTAACACTGTAACAACAAAAGCAGTTGTCATCAAACTTGAATGCATGTCAGAACCACCAGGAAGGCTTCACAGATTTTGAGGCCTCTAATGTCTGGGGTGTGAGGTCTAGATTTTGCATTTATGACAAGTCCCCAGGCAGTGCTGATGGTGCTACTAGTCCAGGGACCGCTCTTTGAGAATCACTGGTCTGGAGCTACAGATGCTGCTGTGTACTGTCCAGGCAGCCTTTTCACCACGTGTTTCACCACCATGTGGCATAGATTTCCCTGTTTCCAGCTCGCAGCATCAGTTCCCTCACTACATACCACCCAGCCTCTGTGCCACTACCTCCAATTTTATGAGTTTGTCGTAGCAGCACCTGCTTCCGGTATAATAGCTGTTTTAGTCAGGGAGACACTATTTGTTGAAACAAGTGGTCCTCACTTCTGAGTAGATGAACACTCACACATCATGTGCTACTCACTCACAGTACAGCCGAATGCAGGTGATCTAGGTGCGGTGGCTTCCTCACAGTGATTCAGGGATCCAGGCTTCTTTCCTGTGGCTCCATCTGCACCTACCTCCTCGAGTCCTTTCTCTTTGGTGGATAGGGAGAAAGGCTATGGGGAAGGCACACTGTTTGACCTCTTCAGAGCACAGATAACATATCATAGCTGCTTAAATTCCAGTGGCAAGAATTAGTCATATAACCAGCCTGAATCCATGGACAGAAGTTTACCCAGAGCCACCACCCAGGAACAGCTAGACACACACACTCCAAAGGGAAGCTACCTGTCCCTGTCTCAGAGTGGCATTAGAAGTGATGTATGGGGTGGGCACAGTGACTCACACCTTTAATTCCAGCACTCTGGGAGGCTGAGGCAACAGGATCACTTGAACCTAAGAGTTCGAGGTTGCTGTGAGCTGTGGTATTGTGAGCACGAAGTAGTGCTCTACCTAGGTAAAAGAAAGAGACCCTATCTCAAAAAGTAAAGTAAAATAAAGAAAAGATACATGAGAGGTGCCTGACACATGGTGGTTCAGCAATCAGTAGTTCCTGTTATTACAATTGTTGTCATTATTATTGTTATTTGTATCTGTGTTAGGTTTACAGATCTTTCCAGGTCTGGCCTGACTAGCACAAAGTGTTATAGGGCTAGAATCTCTTTTAGGCTAGGTGCTGTTCTATTAGTGTAACCGCTGTCATTCATTCATTCACTGTGTATTTATTGGGTATCTCCTGCATCCTATGCACTAATTCAGATGACCTTTTTGGAGGAGCCTTTGAAAGGGGGCTTTTGAAGGGGCCTTTGACTCTTGAAAGTCAGGACAGCTCTAGAGTAGCAGCGAAGACACCTGAGCCCCAGTCCTGCTCTAACAGCTATGCCATAAGTTGTGTGACTTCCAGTAGGAAACTCTGTCCCCATCTCTAAAACAACCCCAGATTTCCCAGTGCCCTCCTCTTGAACAACCAAGCTTCCTGTGTCTCCTGCCTTCCCTTTCCTTTGTCATCAGCCATCTCCCGCCTGCCCCGACCTTGAATGCCAGCTTAAAGTATTTGGACTTGATCTTGCGAGGAGCTAAGAGCCCCAGGCAAGTGTCAGCTATAGCAGGGTTACATACCTCTTGGTCCTGAGACTCCCATCGCCCAACCTCCTGCATTCCTCCTCTGAAACCTCCTACCTTCCACCTGCTGCCCCCTCCCAGCTTCTGGAAGCTGAGCAATAATTAGGGAAAAGACTGGGTGCCAGCATTTTTCCATCCCTCTAGGCAGTTGGAGGACTAAGGCCATTAAAATGCAAATCAAAGCTGAGACTAGAGGTGGTCCTACCTCTCCCAAGCATCTTGACTTGTTTTCCATGCGGGGAGCCTGTGGGCTGCTTTGTTCTGGTCCAGCGCTGCCAGAGAATGCCTTCCACGGCAAATCCAGTACAAAGCCAGACTGAATCCTAGCCAGGCTGAATCGGGATTAAAGGATTGACTCCATAGAGAGAAATTAAGCGTCATGAGCTATGCAGTTCGCAGCACTGCCGATAAGGGGGATCAGCCTTGAATAACACCAATCTCATTAAGAGGCTGCTGAATGGCACAGGGTAATTCCCACTAATAAACTTCCTTTCTCCGCTGTAGGGAAGCCTGTCTTGCCGTTGGTGATGTTGAAGCATTTGCTTTGGCAGTAATGATACCAACAAGAGCTAACTAACATTTAGTGAAGTGTTCTATGTGCCGGCTGTGGGACTGAGAGCTTTATGTGGGTTATTTCATCAGATTTTCCTAAACAAACATCCCCATTACACAGATGGTAAAACTGAGGTTCGGAGAACATAATCACTGGCCTGAAGTTGCATGGTTCATATAAGTATCTAATGTTATTTGAGCTTTTCTTGGTGCCAGGCCTTATTCTAAGAGTTTACATGTATTTCCTCATAAAATTCTCAGAACAACCCTTGGAGCTATATACCCATATTAGCTGTACTACATAGATGAGGAAACTGAAGCACAAAAATGGCTGTGTAACTTGCCTGAGGCTATGTAGTCACAGTGGCAGGACCAGGATTCAGACCTTCACAGTGAACTCCAGAAGCCATGTTCTCAGCATCCACCCTGTGCAGCCTGGGGTAGACCCTGGTGGAAGATTCACAGAGATGGAAGAAGCCCCCTCATACAAACACAGTCAGGCGGGTCACAGCTAAGAGGGACATGGAGACTGCCCCAGCAGCAAGCAAGCAAGGTGGCAACTCGTGGTTTTAGGATTTTGAAGGTAATCACACCTGGTTTCTAATCGTTTCAAGTCTCTTCCCCTCCTGGGCCTCAGTTTTCTCATCTGTGAAGGTTGTTTATTCAGTACTCTTGGTAGGGCTGGTGAGGGATCCAGAGATGCCAGGTACACTGTTGAAGGCTGTGGCACATCTGAGACCTGACAGCGGCAGATGCCTCTTTTTCATCCATCAAAAAATACCTGCTGTTTCCTCCTTGCAAAGGTCCCTCTCCAGGAAGGGCTTTGCATCCCACCCTTTCCTGACACAGACGTGTGTGGGAGCTGGAGAGTGCATAGGAGTAGACACTCTCCTTATTTGCAACTCAAACTATAAATCAAACCTTTCACAGAGCTTTTACAGGGTACTTATATCAGAACTGGTATCTGTGGAATATGGAGGGGAAAAAATGTTTCAAATCAGCCAATGGTGCCCATTGTTCTCATTGGTATTAATCAGCCAATACTAAGTAGAATAATCTCAATTCTAAGTCCTGCAGAAGGGCAGAGAATAAGGGAATCCTCGTACAATTTACTCAGCCCCAGAGGAGGGATGACTGAGACCTGGGAGTTGAAATCAGTGTCACGCTCAGAGCCGTGAAAGAATCAGGTTCAAATCCAGGAGTTTCGAACCCCTGAATTCTAGTGGAGAAAGTCAATGCAAAAGATCTCTTGTTTTCCATGTAAAACGTGTTTCCCCTTTGTGAATGAAAGCTCTGTTCATGAAAGAGAATGCATTCTTCACACTGGGAAAACGCAGAGAGGTTAGAAAGTAAAAAATCAACCATAAGCTCACTATTCAAAGCTAACCACTGTTACCAACCTATTTTAGAATTGGATTTATGGAGCTATAATTTACATAAATAAAATTTACCAGTTTGATGGGTTTTGACGAATGTGTATAGTAATTTAACCACCATCACAATCGAAATATGTAGCATTACCATCAACCTAGAAAGTTCCTTTGTGCACCTTTGTGGCCATTTCCTTTCCCATACCCCCACCACTGGCAAGCCAGTATCTGCTTCCTTTTTCTATAGTTTTGTCTTTTTATGGAGTTGCTGATATGTAGTCTCTTTACAGGGTCAGAAAATTAAGTTCACAAGCTTATCCTAGAAAAAGTGCTACATGCCTCATTGCTGAATATCACTAGTCACCAGATGGCCGAAGGGAGTACTTTGTATGTATGAGTTCTTTCTTTTAGCATCCTTTTTTGAGATTCATCCATGTGCTGTGTTGTCAGTATAATTCCTTTATATTGCTGATTAGTATAGATGTATCAAAGTTTGTTTATTCACCAGCTTAAACATTTAGGTCTCTAGCTTGGGGCTATTAGGAAGAAAAGCTGCTATGAATATTCATGTGCAAGTCCTTGTATGGGCATATATTTTTAACTCTCTTATATATATATATAGCTAGGTGTGAGCATGCTGGATCAAATGATTACTCTGTGTTTACCCATTTGTGGAATTCAGCCCTAGACCATTTTCTAAAGTGGTTGCACCATTTTTACATTCCCTCCAATAGTGTAGGAGGATTTCAGTTTTGTTACATTCGTGCCAGTGCTTTTTATTCTTTTATGATTGTAGCCATCCTGGTACATGTGAAATGGCATTTCATTGTTTGTTTGTTTGGTTTTTGTAGAGATGGGGGATCACTTTATTGGCCAGGCTGATCCTGAGCTCTTGGCCTCAAGTGACCCTCCCACCATAGCTTCCCAAAGTGCTGGGATTACAGGTGTGAGCCACTGCACCCAGCCTGGTTGTACTTTTGATTTGCATTTCTGTGGCAGCTAACATATGTTGAACATCTTACATGTTTATTGACTATTTGTATATCCTCTTTGGAGAAATATCTGTTCAGATCCTTTTCCTATTTTAAAAAAAAATATATATATATATTTTTTTGGTCCTTTTATTATTGAGTTTGTAAGAATTTTCTAGTTTTTAGTTCTTACATTTAGGCCTGTCTTCCATTTTGAGTTAATTTTGTATATGCTGTGAAGTAGGATTCCAGATTCTTTTTTTTTTTTTTTTTTTTACATGTGAGCATCCAGTTATCCCAAAACTATTTGTTAAAAAGACTATGGAATTGTCCTGGTGCCCTTGTCAAAAATCAGTTGACCACAAATGTGTTTATTTCTGTATTCTCAGTTGTATTCCATTGCTCTGTGCGTCTGTCCTATGCCAATCCCACACTGTCTTGATTACTGTAGCTTCGTAGAAGTTTTGAAATGAAGAAATGTGAGCCTTCCAACTTCACTCTTTTTCTAGGTTGTTCTGTCTATTCTGCATCTCTTGTAGTTCCATATAATTTTAGGATTAGCTTGTTAATTATTGCACACACACACACACAAAAAAAAAACGCTGGAGATTTTGATAAGAATTATGTTGAATCTAGATCAGCTGGGGAGTATTGCCATCTTAACAATATTGTCTTCCAGTCCATGAACATGGAATGTCTTTCCATTTATTTAGGTATTCTCTATGTTCATTCAACAATGTTTTTAGTTTTTGGTGTGCAAGTCTTGTACTTTTTATAAATTTAATCCTAAGTTCTTTATTACTTTCAATGCCTTTATAAATGGAATTATTTTCTGAATTTAATTTTTGGAGTGTTGATCATTAGTGTAGAAAAATACAATACTTTTTATATATTGATCTTATATTCTGCAACCTTGCTGAACTCATTTATTTGTTCGTGTGTGCGTGTGTGTGTGTGTGTGTGTGTGTATTTCATAGAATTTTCTATATATACTATCATGGCACTTGGCAATAGAGATCATTTTACTTCTTCCATTCCATTTTGGGTACTTTTCTTTTTTTACTCTAATTATTCTGGGTGAGAATTTCTAAGACAGTCATCACTGCAGAACAACATTTCGGTCAGCAGTGGACCACACATATGTAGTGGTCCTGTACGATTATAGTACCATATTTTTACTGTATCTTTTCAATGTTTAAATATGTTTAGATATACAAATACTTACCACTGTATTGCAGTTGCCTGAAGTATTTAGTACAGTAACATGCTATTCAGGTTTATAGTCTAGGAGCAATAGGCTATAGATGTGTAATAGACTCTACCATCTATGTTTGTATAAATGTGCTCTGTGATGTTTGCATAACAATGAGATTTCCTAACAACACATTTGTAAGACTGTATCCTCATCATTAAGCAATGGATGATTGTTGAATAGAAGAGGTGAGAATGGATGTCCTGTCCCTGATCTTAGGAGGAAAACTGACAATGTTTCACCATTAAGCGTGATGTTAGCTGTGGGTTTTGGTAGATGTCCTTATCAGGTTGAAGAAGTTCCTTTCAATTCCTGTTTTGTTGAGTGGTTTTATCTGAAAGGGTATTAGATTTTATCAGATGTTTTCTCTTCATCTATTGAGATGATCTTGTGATTTTTGTCATGACCCTATTAATGTGGTGTATTACATTGATTTTTGTATGTTCGATCAACCTGTATTCCTGAAATAAATCCCATCTGGCCACGGTATAGAATTCTTAACATATGTTGCTGGATTTGTCTAGTGTGTTTGACGATGGTTGTGTCTCTATGCTTAAGTGTTATTAGGCTGTAATTTCCTTTTCTGGTGATTTCTTCATCTGAGCATGTGATCAGAATAATACGCACCTCATAAAATGAATTGGGGAGTGTTTCTTCTTCTATTTTAAGAAGTTCTAAACATGTAATAGAATTCACTAGTGGGGCGATCTGGGCTGGGCCTTTTTGACTGTTTCAGTGGAAAGTTTGTTAACCCCTAATTCAGTCTTTTTCTAAAGGTCTATCTAGATTTTCTGTTTCTTAAGTCAGTTTTCTCAGAATTATTCAGGTTATCTAATTTGTTGGAATACTATTGTTTATAGTATTTCCTTATAATCCTTTTTATGTCTGCAAAGTTAGTAAAATTAAGGGTTTTTTCTTTTTAGATGCCCATATCAAGTTGAAGTTTCTTTCTAGTTCGTTGAGAATTTGGATCATGAATGCATTTTGAATGTGATCACATTTGAATGTGTCTTAATAACATTAAGATGATTTTTCCCCTTTTTTCTCACAGTGCAGGAATTATACTGATTGCTTTTCTTTTCCTTCCTCCCATCTCCCCACATGGTCTTGCTCTGTACCCCAGGCTGGAGTGCAGTGGCCTGATCAAAGCTCACTATAATATTAAATGCCTGGGCTCAAGAGATCCTCCTGCACCCAGCTAATTTTTTTGTAGAGGCAGGGTTTTGCCATGTTGCCCAAGCTGGTCTTGAACTTCTGGCCTCAGGCAGTTCCCCTGCCTCAGATCCCAAAGTGCTAGGATTACAGGTACCAGCCACTGTACCCAGCCAAGGGTGGTTTTTAGTTATTAACTCCAACTTGCATTTCTGGGATAAACTCCTTTTATTATGATGTATTATTCTGTATATTGCTATACTTAGTTTGCTTATGTCTTGTGAAGGATTTTCGCATGTGTGTTTATGAGGGGGAGGATTTTGGTCTATAATTTTGTTTTGTTTTTTGTAATGTTTTTCCCCAGTTTGGGATCTGGGAATGCCAGCCTCAAAAAATGAGTTAGGAGATGTTCTTACCTCTCTGTTTTCTGGAAGAATCTATGTAGAATTTGAATTATTTCTTCCTTAAGTATTTGGTCAGATTCACTTTATGGGCCCAGAGACTAAGGTTTCTGTGTGAGAAAATACTCAGGTGTTAACTCAGTTGCTTTAATGGCTATGGGACTGTTTCAGGTTACTTATTTCTTCTGGAGCTAACTTTGTTTCTTTATGTGTTTCAAATTATCTTTTGTAGCTAATTTGTAAACTTTATTGGCATAACACTGTTCATTAACACTTTTAAGCCCCTTACTATCTGTAGCATCTGTAGTGATGACGCCTCTTTTCATTCCTGACGGTGATTGTATCATTTGTTTTTCTTGTTTTAGTCTTTCTGCTAGAGGTTTATCAACTTGGTTTTTACAAAGAATCAGTTTTTAGTTTCAGTTATTTTTCTATTGTGTTTGTCCATTTTCTTTTTATTATTTTCTCCCTTTATCTGCTTCATCTTATTTCCTTTCTTTTACTTAATTACTCTTATGGAGGAAACTTACAACATTGATTTTAAACTTACATTCTTTTCTAATATAATGGGCTAATACTATGAATAACCCCTGCTTTTTTATTTTATTTTATTTTATTTTTTTGAGACAGAGTCTCCCTGTGTCACCCTTGGTAGAGTGCTGTAGTGTCACAGCTCACAGCAACCTCAGACTCTTGGGCTTAAGTGATTCTCTTGCCTCAACCTCCCAAGTAGCTGGGACTATAGGCACCCATCACAACACCTGGCTGTTTTTGTTTTTTCACAGTTGTCGTTGTTTTCGCTAGCCAGGGCTGGGTCGAACCCTCCAGCTTGAGTGTATGTGGTCGATGCCCTACCCTTTGAGCTACAGGGACCACCCTAGGTTTTGAAATGTTTTTATGTTCATTTGATTCAAAATGTTTCTAATTTGACTTTTTTTCTGATACCCATGGGTTATTCAAAAGTAAAATATTAATATTCAAATAGTTGTAATTTTTCTTAAAATCTTTTTGTTGACTTCTAATTTAATTCTGTTGTGGTCAGAGGTCATACTTTGTACGGTTCTGGTGTTTTTCCTCCTTACCCTCCTCTAAAAATTATTCACTCTCTGTTCATTTGCATTTGATCTTTTTTCCTCTTTTTTCAGTCACATTACTCAGAGAATTTGTCTCTTTCATCAGTTCTCAGTTTTTGAGTTTTAAAGACTTGTTTTCACCTGTATGCACCTTTTGAAGTAGTATAGATTCTTAATAATTTGACCTCTGTATCATCATGCTGTCTCTCTTGTAATCTCTGGTAATATTTCTTGTTCTGAGGTCTAGCTTTTCTGTAATAGAATCACACACATCTTCACCTTTCTTTTATTATCCTTTTAACTTATTTCTATGTTTATTACTGAATTTAGAATTTTAGGTTGCCATTTTCTTGTAGTACTTTTCTATTATCTTCTGAGTTGTGTAATTTCTGATGAGAATCTGCTGTCGTTCTTATATTTTGTTCATCTGTACATGATTATTCCCCCTCTGGCTACTTTTAAGATGTTCTCTTTTCATTGGTTTTATTATGATGTGATGCTGTGTAATGGTGTTTTCTTTATGTTTTATTTTTCGGTGGGGGGGGTGCGAATCTAATTTGTAGTTTTCATCTAGTTACGAAAATTTTGGCCATTTCTTCAAATATTTTCTCTGTGGCTCCCATTTATACAGGGTGGCCATAAAGTTTTTTAAATTGCACCCGAACTTATGGCCACCCTCTATTCGTGTGTGTGTGTGTGTGTGTGTGTGTGTGTATTAAACTGCTTAATAGGGTCCGTGCTCTGCTCACTTACTTTTATCCTTTTACCATGTCTGTTTTTCATGTTAGATAGTTGGCCCTGTCTCCAAGTTCAGTGATCTTTTCTTCCATGACATTAATCTACTTTTATTCCATACAGTATATTCTTTATGTATGTTTCTATATATGTTTAGTTGGTTATTTTGGATTTTGTGGAATTTTTTGTTATTTGTTTTTAGATTTTCCATTTTGTCTCATGATGTTCGTGTTTTCCTTCATAACTTTAAGCATATTTGCGATATTCACAAAGCTGTTTTTAAGGTCCTTAGTGGCTAATTCCATTGTATCTGTCATTTCTGGGTCTGTTTCTATTGATTAGTGTTTCTACTGACTTATAAGTGATTTTTTTCTACTAGTTGATATTGTGAATTTTACATTGTGGGGTGGTGTGTGTCGTTGTCATTTCTCTAAAGGCCGTTGAGCTTTGTTTTGGCTTACAGTTTAGTTACAATCACTGTTACATTTTTGAGGGCTGCACTTAGGATATTAGGGCAGGTGTGGAGTACCCTTTAATGTGGCGAATTTGGCCCCAGTCGGATAAAGCAGACTCTCCCCAATTCTTCATGCATTGAAGTCTTTCCGTTCTGACTGAGGGCAATACAAATCGTTTGAGGTTGTATGTGTGAATCCTAGGAATTTTTAAGCTTACTGCTTTCTAGTAATTCTTTCCCAAACCTTGTGGAATTTGGCACTGTGACTAAATAGATTAAGATTCAGCAAAGATTCAGGGAGGCCCTACGGAAGACCTCCAAAACTCTCTCCTTGTATAACACCTATCTCTTTGGTACTTTTTTCTGTATATTCTCTGAACTTTGATCCCTGTGCCTTCCAGTCTGTGAGACCCTTGAGCTCTGTGCTAGTTCTCATTTCTGTGCTGCAGCTTAGAAACGGCTGGCAGACGGTACGCTGGGCAATGGTAGAGCCTGCCTTATTTGTTTCTCTTTTGCTGGGATCCCACTCTGATTGCCTGTCTGAAAATAGGAATCGTGCTTTTGTAGCAGCTCACATCAGGAATGTAACCCTGTGCAGGTCTCTTAATGAGTGGAAAGTGACATTATCCTTCCTCCCCATCTGTGTTGGATACTTAGATTTATTTGTCAAAATCTAAAATACCTATGGAAACGGTACATATAGAAGCTGAAGGGAAGCAGGAGGATGACTGGTCAATGTAAAAGGACCCCCATCCCTTAAATCAGTTAATAAATAAATCATATAAAACTGTGATCAGATCTTGCTTTGCAGTGACTCACTTTCCCCATGTTATTGCAGTCCATATAACCAGCTTTCCAGTGATTTCAAAATAGTCTTTCAAGTGTATATGCTAGAATTTAACTAATTTTTCTTGTTGAGTATGTAGAAGTTGAGGAACTCTTTTTTTCTAGTATGGAAAGTATGGCCTGGCCATGAAAGATTTCTGGTAACTCCAAACAGATGTCTTTAACCCATTCATATCCTTGGGCTGTGAATTCTATCTTTAAGATGATGTCTTAAGGAAATAAACCGTCTACCCACCCACCCCCCAAAAAACACAGAGAAACAATGTTAAAATATTAGCACACATTTTTCTCTGTGTGCTTGACACAGAACATGTCTGTAACCTAGTAGGTAAGTTTCCCAGTTCTCTGTGGATAGTGACTGGGTATTGTAGTCCATTTTCTGCTGCTTATAATAGAACACTTGAAACAGGGTAATTTATAAAGGAAAAGAACTTATTTCTTATAATTAATGAAGGCTGAGAAGTCCAAGGTCGAGGGGCACATGTGATGATTGTCTTCTTGCTGGTGGGGGCTCTCTGGTGTCCCCAGGTGGCACAGAGCATCATCACATGGTGACATGCTAGCTCAAGTCTCTCTTCCTCCTCTTATAAAGCCACCAGTTCCTCTCCCATGATACTAATTCATTCATGAGGGGCAAATTCCCTGATGACCTAGTTGCCTCTTAAAGACCCCAACTCTCAGTACTGCCACATTAAGGATTAAGTTTCTCCACGTGTTTTGGATGGGATATTCAAACCATAGCACTGGGAATGCTGCTATTTAACTCAATTTTCATGCTGTCTTTCTGGAGGTAACATCAGATTCTACAAGGCAAGGGCTCAATTCCACAAGAATGCCCCTCCATCAGATGCCAGCCAAAAGTCCAGGTTGGTGTCACCTGGGCTTCTGACCAACTCAGCTATACATTAATTCTCCTCTTCAGATTTGATCGTTTGCTAAAATGGCTTACCAAATTCAGGAGAAAAGTTGTCTTACTAGATTATGAATTTATTATAAAAGGATACAACTCTGGAACAGCCTGGAAGATACAGAAAGAGAGGAATAGCTCATGGCATATGGAAAGGGCACACCACCCTCCCAGAACCTGCTCATGTTCATCCTTGTAGGCTTGTATGGAGATGTCTTACATAGATAGGCATGGTCTATTACGTCATTGCTCACTGGAGGTCAACTCAACTTGAAGTGTCCTCCTCTCTACCAAAGGCCAGCAGGTGAGGCTGAAAGTTCTACCACTTGGGAAATGTTAGCGTTTCAAAAACCGTGTTCCTAGGGACAGAAACCAAAATGCGTCTTCCTATTATAATAAAGTATGACAGTTGGACAGCTAGGTTCATAGCAATATTAGAAACAGTAGAGCCCAGAAACCTAGGACTTGCAGAATGTAGTTAAGCAGGCTGTGGACACCATATGATAGAAGCTTGTGTGACCATTTGTAATAATGTTACTCAGACAATTCTTATTCAGAAACCATCCTATAAAAGTCCAGGAATGGCCATGCAGAGAGAAGAAGAAGCATGTACCAAATACTTATAACTAGATACAACTCCACGTGTACAAATCACCAAAACTGGAGAAATATGCAGGCACACCAAGGAACTGGGATCCTGGGATTACGTCCCAGCCCTGACCCCATTTTCTGTGTGATCTTGGGTAAATCTTTTGCTATATCTGAACTCCAGGTTCCATGTCTTATAGTGAGGGGTTTGATGACTTAGTACTTACAAAGGGTCTTGTAAAGGGGTTTCATTTTGTTTTGTTCATTGAACACAATTTTTAGTCAATAAACTAAAAAGACCAAAAAAAAAAAAAGTCTTAAAGAAGTAGAACGTGTGAGGTGCTTTGGCCCCTTGGCGCATGGCTGATACCCTTCCTCCCACATCAGAGCTGGAGCTCTGTGGTTGTGCAGGGTAGAGGTGTGGGGTTCCCAGCCAGGCTTCCATTTACTGAGCGTTTACTCTCTGCCCGGTGCTGTGCTCAGCTCTTCCTGGCATTATCTTGTTAGTCCTATCAGCAGTTGTGCATGTCATATAATTATCTTCATTTTTCTAAATGATGAAAATGAGGCTTGCTAAGCACACATAGTTGTCTACTACTACTAAGAAGCAGGGTTTTAACCTAGGCTTAGATCCCCAAGGCCACATTGTGCTGTCACCCACCAACTCTAGTTCATCTGCAGGCCTCTCACCTTTCAAGGTAATGCTGCCCTCTTTGTACCTACAGCTGACAATGAAAACAACATTGCATCCAACCAGTCCCGATCACCACCCGCTGTCGTGGAAGAGAAGTGGAAACCGCAAGCCCAGAGGAACAGCGCCAATAACAGTAGGTCCCCTCAGCCAGGGCCGACCCCAGGTGCTTGTGGTGGCCCTTCCAGCCCCTGCTCCAGGTTTCCCCCATGCCCCCTGTGATGATGCAAGATGGTGGAGAACAGTTTCCAAAGCACTTTTACGCCTGAAACCTCATTTACAGGAATTCTCAACTCACAAGATGAGCTGAAGGAGGCCCACGGAGAGGAGGTGATTTTTGTGTTGTTACAGAACAACTGTAGTGCCAGAATCAGAACTAGAACCCACCTCTCCACCATTTCTGTTGGGTACACCTTCTTGACAGTCTGTGGTCGTACATATTTTACTCCCTAAAGATTGCTATGTGAGAGGCTATTGAAAAGGGGTAAGTTCAGACTAGTTGGCATTTAGACCTGTCTAGATGAATGACATAAACCACAAGTATGTTGCACATAGACTGCTATACCCTATTCCCATGCCCATGGTAGACATTACTAATCAATCATACAGCTTTATCCCTGTGAGGTTGGCACGTGTTTATAGCAGCCAGCACCACCAATTTCCATGCAAGAGCAAATCTAGTCCTCATTCTTACTACTAGGTGATTAGAGTATTAGACTGTTGTCAGATCAAGCAGCCTCGAACACCCGCATTAATCTCATCTCTCTTTATATCCCCTACCAGCCACTACCAGTGGTTTAACACCCAACAGCATGATCCCTGAGAAGGAGCGGCAGAATATCGCTGAGCGGCTGCTGCGGGTCATGTGTGCCGACCTGGGTGCTCTGAGTGTGGTTAGTGGGAAGGAGTTCCTAAAGTTGGCCCAGACCTTGGTAGACAGTGGCGCCCGCTATGGGGCCTTCTCGGTCACTGAGATCCTGGGCAACTTCAACACGCTGGCACTGAAGCACCTGCCGCGCATGTACAACCAGGTGAAGGTGAAGGTGACTTGTGCCTTGGGCAGCAATGCCTGCCTGGGCATCGGTGTCACCTGCCATTCGCAGAGTGTGGGCCCCGACTCCTGTTATATCCTCACAGCCTACCAGGCGGAGGGGAACCACATCAAGAGCTACGTGCTGGGCGTGAAGGGCGCAGACATTCGTGACAGTGGTGACCTGGTGCACCACTGGGTTCAGAATGTACTATCGGAGTTTGTGATGTCAGAGATCAGGACAGTATACGTGACAGACTGCCGCGTGAGCGCGTCCGCCTTCTCCAAGGCTGGCATGTGCCTTCGCTGCTCAGCCTGTGCCTTGAACTCGGTGGTGCAGAGTGTGCTGAGCAAGCGGACGCTGCAGGCCCGCAGCATGCACGAGGTCATCGAGCTGCTCAATGTGTGCGAGGACCTGGCGGGCTCCACGGGCCTCGCCAAGGAGACCTTTGGGTCGCTGGAGGAGACCTTGCCACCGCCCTGCTGGAACTCGGTGACAGACTCACTGCTGCTGGTGCACGAGCGCTACGAGCAGATCTGCGAGTTCTACAGCCGGGCCAAGAAGATGAACCTCATCCAGAGCCTCAACAAGCACCTGCTGAGCAACCTGGCGGCCATCCTGACGCCGGTAAAGCAGGCCGTCATCGAGCTGAGCAACGAGAGCCAGCCCACCCTGCAGCTCGTGCTGCCCACCTACGTCAGGCTGGAGAAGCTGTTCACGGCCAAGGCCAATGACGCAGGCACCGTCAGCAAGCTCTGCCATCTCTTCCTGGAGGCACTCAAGGAGAACTTCAAAGTGCACCCCGCCCACAAAGTGGCCATGATCTTGGACCCGCAGCAGAAGCTGCGGCCCGTGCCGCCCTACCAGCACGAGGAGATCATCGGCAAGGTGTGTGAGCTCATCAACGAAGTGAAGGAGTCCTGGACTGAGGAGGCCGACTTCGAGCCCAGCGCCAAGAAGCCCCGCTCCACCACCGGTGAGAACCCCATAGCTCAGGAAGACGACCGGCTTGGAAAGAACGAAGTGTACGATTACCTGCAGGAACCCCTCTTCCAGGCCACCCCTGATCTCTTCCAGTACTGGTCGTGCGTCACCCAAAAGCACACGAAACTCGCCAAGCTCGCCTTCTGGCTCCTGGCGGTTCCAGCCGTGGGGGCCAGAAGTGGGTGTGTAAATATGTGTGAACAAGCACTTCTTATCAAAAGGAGACGGCTGCTTAGTCCGGAAGATATGAACAAACTCATGTTTCTCAAATCCAACATGCTTTAAGACTTTGGGAGAGAAACAAGAAAAAAGAAAGAGAAAAAAGTGAAGAGAACATTAGGAAAAACACACACACACACACAACACTGTCACAAACAAAGAAAAGGAATTTAAGTTCTAAACACTGTGGACCTCATTATAAATGCCCCCTGGAAACTTAAGTGCTTTTTCTCCCTGTGTGTGTGTGTGTGTTGTGTGTACACACGTGCGTGTACACACCCACATGTGTGTGTGCATATTTGAATGCACATGCTGTGTTCGTGGGAGTGGGTGGACTCTGAGCTCATCTGTGTGGCCAGAGAAGCTTCCTACGCATGTGCACACACACAACCCTGGTGCACGCGCACATGCCTGTTTGCAGTCGCGTGTGCATTGAACTGGGTGTGTCAGGAAAGCTGAGTGACTGTGAAAGGGAGATGTTTCACCTCCTTTTCTCAGTGAGGGGGCTTTAAAGACTCTGTTTTCAGGTGTGCAGATTGGTAGAAAGCTGATGTTGTGAAATGTTCAGGCAGCTGAGATCTGAAGTGACTTGACACTCTCTGCTCTTCACCCCCATCTCCTGTCTCCCTGTCTGCCCCTTCCCCTGCCCTAGCCTTCCCCCCCAGCCCCAGCTGCTCTGCAATGGATTCTCCAAACTGCATCAGATGGACGGTTTCTGCACTGGACTTTGTTTCTCGTTCACTTTCAGGGCATTGAGCTGCTGCCTTCATGATACCCCTTGGGTGTCCCAGGGCAGCGCCTTAGAAACACACCTATCTATCTCCCCAGATCAGGAAAGGAGACTTTTAAGAATATAAAGCTGACATTTTGCTTTTTAATATAAGAGAGGAAAAAAGAAAAGACATTTTCAGAAAAGTATAGACACCGTCTCCACTCCTTAATAATTTTGTTTCCTGACATTTTAGCAATTTTTACCTAGTTTGGGGGATTTGTTTTATTTCTTCAAATTTGATTTAGACTCTGCTAGGAGGCACTGAATGTCTATAACTTATGTTTTTTGGAGTTTTGTTTTTACTTTGCCCTTTTGTCCTCGAATCACACTGTAAACTAGCTCATCTCAGTGGTATACTCAGTACGCTAAGGTTTTTCTCAGCCTTCCCTGTGTTGTTCCGTCTTATGTTTTGGGCAGCCAAGACCAAGATCTTGTCTGTACTGTTTAGAGACCGGGGTGGGGGATGAGTCACAGATTCCACAGATGCTGTGGGGTTTGGCAGAAGCCATAGGGGAGCAGTTGGCTTAGGAGCCCTGAATACAAGTGAAGAGCCACCCTCCTGGTCCGCTGTGTCTAGTACCGCGAATGTCTGCTTTCTGTACCTAGAGTGCATTACACTACTCGCCACCTCTCCGACCCTTAACCGTTCTGCAGGGACTCCTGAGTTGATCTGTAATCACATCCACAACACCTCAGACCCGCCATAGCCTCTCTTCCCTTCCAAGGACCCCAAGGATTCTGTGGTCCCCATATGTACCTCAGACTTCTTTCCTGGACAGTGGTTGAGCGTGGTGCCTTGTGGGCCAAACAGTTGATATTCTGAGGGTGGCAAGGCATTCAACTTGATGCTGTGAAAGGTGTCATTAGGCTCTTCTCTCCTGTTCCCTAGCCATTGCGATTTAGGTTCTGCATGCGTGGTCCAGTGCCAAAAGGGAGGCATGCACCCCACTCCCTTCATGAGAGGTGGTACCATCAGGGTCGATGCCCAATCCTCATCCCACCTACCAGTGGATAAAGTGCTGGTGGTCCCATGTGGTCCAGTGACCATGGCCGTGGGACAGGGCTGGTCACCCTAAGGGCTACAGGCTAAGAATGACTACCATTGTAGGGAGCTATTTGCAAAGGCACCTTCTACCATCTTGGGGGTTGGCTGAGTCGACTCCACCCCTTCCCAGTAATAAAACATTACTCAACTGCAAGATACCTCGACTACAAAGAGCACTGTACTGCAGCCCTCTCCCTGGGTCTGTGGCAGGAGAAGGAATGAAGTTGTTTGAAAAACTCAAGAAGACTTAGGATCGTGGCCCCAAACCCTGCCCCGGGGGCCAAGCCTGCACACTATGCCTCACGAGAACTGACCCAGCTCTCCCCTCCAGAGTCTTGAACATACAGAGATGGCTCAAACAGGGCCATCTCCCCCATTTGCCCCCAATAAGCCGTGGTCTCAGGAACCGCCCTGCCATCTATTTCCTCTCCTGCAGAAGTTCTAGGTTTTTCCTACTGGGGGCCCACTCTCAGATGAGCCTCCATCTACACTGGAGCAGAAACAGGGAGAAATCTGAACAGGAACCTGATGTCACTTCCTAGAGAGAATGGAAACATCAACAGACTTCGGTTGGACTTTTGGGGGCATCCCAGGTGGCCTCAAGGTTGCTGGTGATGGGCAGACACTTGCAGCAGAAGCCTCACTTGTGCCAGGGAAGGCGCCATGACCTGAAGACTTAAAACACACAAAGAGGATTGGAGCTGCCCACTTCATGGGAACAGAGTCTTGAAGCCCATCCTGGCTCTGCTTGGAGCAGAACTATGCTGGGGGTGTCCCATTGTTGGGCCAGTTTATTGAAAACTGGGCATTTCTCTTTTCTTGTAAAGCCATCAGAAGCCAAGCCCCAGATGTGCATTGAGACCACTCACTATTCTCTGGAACAGGAGATGTCTGCCCTCCAGAAACAAAGAATAAGTCCTATCTAATTTCTGTTCATAGGTTGTCACCTTCTGTCCCATGTTCCTTTCCACCTCAGTTCAGTACATGGGGGTGGGCTTACCCCCTGCAGGTTTCCTGGGAGTGCCACTAGGTACCCAGAAATCTGTCTTCTGGGGCTGCTTAGTCCAGGTAGAGAATGAGATGGCAGGTAGTCATTCTTTCTTGCAACCTCTGGTTTCCGCAGAAACTAGTGTCACAAATAGGAAAGGCTGTATCAAGGTGCCCTCTCAGTCTGCTTTCTGACACAGGCTGCTCTGAGAGTACAAATCCTACGCAACCAACAGCTTGATAAAACCCAAAGATCTCACAGGTCCAACCACTGGCCCCCTTTGTCTCCAGCAATATCCACCTTACCAAATTCTAGTTCAGCCAAAGGATTGAGACCAGTCGTTCCAGCTCATCTCCCAGCGCCTGACCTGGCCTTCACTTTTGGAAGGGTTTTGTCATCTCCCACCCCCCAGGTCTGAGACTACCGTAGGTCTATCTACCACAGGCCTTTGGGGACTTTGGGATAAGGAAGTTGGGCCGTTGCTACCATGTTTTCAGCAGGTCAAGGTGGTTGCCTGCTGATTAGGGTCAGCTCACCTTAAGCCACATGATTCCCAGAACAGAAACGGCCTTCGTTTTGATATCCACAGACCTAAGAGGGGAGGGGAAGAAAATACATCCCCACTTAGCAAGTCTGTTTCCCCCTTAACTAAGGTCAGTTTGCTTCACCAACAAAGCCCAAGCCAAGGACCGCAGCATGATGGCTGGCCCCTCAGACTTGGACTGGCCCGAGAAGTCCATCAGGAGCAAGGGCACCATCCCCATCACACATGGATTTCCTTGTCCCAGTTCTTTGTCTCCTGATGTCTAGGCGGCCCAGCCAGGTCTCCCTCCAGTGTCATTTAGAAATCAAAAGACAAAACAGGTGCCACCTGAGCCAAACTGGCTGTGCTTCTCCTCTGGAGGAACACAAAGGTCACCTACTGTGTCACAAACAAGGGAAGCTTCAGCACCATCCTACTTGGGAGCTGCATGCTTGGCATTTGGGGATTGGCTCCTTGGCTGGGAAAAGGCTACTGAGGTTTCCTGGCAAGGACAGAAGAGCTGTCCAGTGACACACGTGAAAAGCTGTTTGTCTCCAGGATTCTAGGAAGACACCAGGTGTGTAGACTGGCAAAGAGTCCTCTGGGTTTGACCTTTTATCTCCGGCACTTTCAAGAAACACCAGAGAAGAATTCCGTAGGGTATGTTTTCCACTGTGAAGCTGAACCTCTGTCTTTAGGAGTCCCCTGTTCTTGAGTAATGCCACCTGCTTCCCCTGGACTTGGGCTGGACGCCTTGAAGAGTGGGCACTGGGAGGCGTGTCAGGGATCTAGCACATGCTCTCTGGGAAGATGGGATGTGGAGGGAGGAGGGAGGGCCTATGAGATGGCCCAGCAGAAGGCAGTGTCCAGATCTTGTTATCATGATGGATGTGCTCAAAGAGAAAATGCACCTGATGGGCGACCAAGTCCATAGCTTTGCCCTGCTGTGGGAACAGTGGCAATGCCTGTGTCTCTGGGATGCATCTGGAGGAGGGCTCATGGGAAAGTGAATGGTTTAGACAGAACCAAGAAACTAAGTAAAGCCCAGCTGTCCCCTGGAGCCAGTGGAAGGAGCTCTTGTCCTGGCCAGCTGGGCCAGTGGGAGAACTGGGAAGGAGGCTGTTCCTCCCTTCACTGTGGCTAATGTTTGCTAGGCCAGTTATGGTGAACCAATGATACAGTGTTTTCCCTCTTCTGTTCCCCTCCTAGTTTCCCCTTTTTGGGGTTTTCTGGGGGGATTTCGTTGTCGTAGTTGTTTTTCTTCCTCTCTCATTTGGGTTTGAGGATAGTGGTCACGGGAGCCCTTTGCTGAAGGATCCCCGTGGTCTCTGAAGAGGTGCCTGCTGCGAGTGAAGATCGCCAGGTCCCTGTTGGACATGTTCATGTCCCCACCAACTACCACAGGTGTCGCTTTAAGGATTCGATTTCCTGTATGGGGAAAGATTGGCTGGGTTTGCAGCTCTGGTCCCACCCTCCTGTATGTCTCAGTGGGCACCTTGATTCTTCAAACCAAAATTCCTTAAAGGGGCACAGCCCAGCCTTGTCTGCAACCTCAGGGGCCTGGCATTCCTGGAGCACTTCCCAAAGTCCAGACTGGCACAGACTACATAGTCTGGGGCCTACTGGAAGGAGGCACTCCTCCCACAACCCAGGTGCCAGCAGGTCTCTGCCTGGGACCCTCCCTCTGGCCCAGTCAGGCTTCCCAAGTCGTGAGTGAGCAAGGTCGTGGACTGACACGGGGCTGGGCCTCGGCCAGTTGGGAGAATGCAAGGGCCGCGCTGTAGGGCTGGGGACCCCCAGACCCCAGGCACCTCCTCCAGGGCCATTCAGATCCCAAGCATCAGGAAATCATTTTTTTTAAACAACCTGAAGCAGAGATATTTTTTAAAAGCGTAAATTATTTTGAGTTTTCTGATCCTACCTTTTCCTTTTCACGTCAGTGAATTTGTTCACATCAGGTAAATCTTGAGAAAGCCTTGGTGCCCTCCCCCCCACACCCTCAGTAACCACGTGCGTGCACGCCCATCCTTTCTCAGTAGTTAAGACGTTCTAGGCAATACCATAGACACATCTGACTGTGTCTCTCTCTCTTTGACTGCAAGAAACTCAAGTCATCTTAAAAAAAATACAAAAAAAATTTACAAAAAAACAAACACAAAAAAATATCTTTTTTAGGCCAGAGTTTTCTACAGGTATTAATGAATATTTTTCTTAATCCTTATAAGTTTTATGTGTTTAATATTTCTTAATACCGGTAGCATTAATTTATACTTTTGTAGCAACACAATATTTTTATAAACAGCCAGTGCTTGGCTCAAGTCTTCACGAGGGGTTTATGCAGGGCCATCTTGGGGACCCTGTGTACCATGTACTGTATTTAAAAAAAAAGTTACCTAGTGTCACACTTGCTGTGTTAAAGTTGTGTGCGGTCTCCTGTATCGTTGGTGTGGATCCAACAGCTCTCCAAGGAGTCAATTGCATGGGGGTTGAGTTGACAGTTCTTGTGATATGTAAACCCCCGAGACCAAACTTGAGGGTTCATTTAGGGTTTTCTGTTTGTCCTTCGGGGTTTTGTTTGACTTATGTTTTGGTACTGTTTCTCCATTTACAGCCAAATCAGTTTCATGATGTTTAAAAACTTTTACTGATATCAAATGGAGGAAAGGAATAGAGAAAAAAAAAATTTTTTTTTTTTTTTACGAAGTAATAAAAGTTTAAAACTGAGCTGTTTAAATGTTACTGTTTTCTACCTGTGTCTGTTTTTGTCCAAAAGTGGAACATTCCCAAGGGAGAAGAGGAAGGTTCCATTGGGTTCCTCAAATCACCAAAAGCCCCAGCCCAAGATTCAGTACCTCCCCCAGCTCCTGAATTCTTGCAACATTATTTCCCAGTTGGTTGACGCCAAGGCAAAAAGACGCCCTTTTAATGGTTAGAGAGGATCAGTTGCATAAATGATTTCATGTCAGTGTTGTATTTATGGTTTTACAATAAAACGATCTTTAGGAAGATGCAGTGTGTGATGTTTTTTCTTGGGTTTGGGAATGGGCCATGCCACCCTGTAGGGTGCAGTAATTGGAGATGGACCAGCGACAGGGCCACTGGAGTTAGAGCTCACTCCATCCTCCAGGGAGGATGTCTGGGGCCAGGGCTGTGGACATCTAACCTGGGAGCTCTGGGCTCTTTTTTAGCACTAGACCCAGCTCAGCAATATTGGACAAATTAGGGTAGGACATAGCCAGGGAAGCTGTGAGCCCGGGTGGGATGTGGAAGAAGGGAAGGAGTTAGTCTGTGTCCTCCAATCCCAGTGCCTAAGCCACATGTCCAGGTTGCCTGGGCCCTGTGATCATCCGTTAGGCTCTCTTGCCCTCCTCCCAGCAGCTTTGGCCTCCCAAACTGTATGGCATTTACAGCTATTGTGCATATCATCCATGTCCTGGGGAAAAGGGTCTGGTTTTTGCTAAATTCCTAATGGTATGAGGGACTCCACAGTGAGTGGTGGGAGGCCAGCCCTGGTGGCCTTGCCTGGACCATGGCATCTTGTGCAGACATAAGGACACCAATGCTTTTCTTCAGTGGAACTGAGCCAAAGGCAAGAGACAGCCCCAGCAGGCCTCCTGCTGCTGAAGCAGCCTGTTAGGAGGTGAAGCTGCCATCCTGCCATCCAGGTAAGTTAGTGACAGACACCCCAGGCCCTGTCTTTACCAGGTATGGCTAACTACTTAAAAATAGAGGATGTATCAACTCCAATCACCTGAGAAGCTTCTATCAAGTTGCATGTGTAACAGCATGAAGAGGCTGGTAAACCGGGGCCAGCCTCCCAAAGAGCAGCAACCCTGCCCTTAGACCATCCTGCTGAGGGTGGTTCATGCTTGGTGGACTTGTGTGGACATTCTTGAGTCAGCAGTTGAAGTTTCAGGGGGGTGGGGGGGGATTTCTGTGCCATCTCCATTAACAGCCATGAGTCTTGCTGTGGCCTAAGGAATCTTCCCTCATGCCTTGAACATCACAATCAAATAGGGGCCAGGACCATTCTCTGGAGATAGATAGATAGATAGATAGATAGATAGATAGATAGATAGATAGATATTTTAATGTTTTGAAAAGGAAAGGAAAAAAAAGAAGTATGTTTCTTCCTTAACCAGCCACATTTATTTTGTAACAGGAATGAGTTGAGTGGGACCAGTACCTTCAAGAAGAAAACTTGAGGTGAAACTATTTAAGAATTGAGTGACTCTTCAGGGAAGGGGCATCCACTGTACTGAGGATGACTCCTGATGCCTTCTGAGATGACCAGTGTGAATTCCTGTGACTCCAGGTCCCCCCCAAGGGATAAAGTCAGGCCATGCATACATATATATGTGCATATGTATGTGTGTATATATGCGTATCTATAGGCATATATATATATGTGTTTTTTTTTCCTGGTTTGTAGTGACAAGTTGGAGCTGTGTCACAGAGACAAATGCCTCAGGGACCAGCAGGGCCACACCAAGTGAGGCTAGCAGGGCCATACCAAGTGAGGCCCGTCTAGGGGATCTCGAGCTCCACTAAGCTTTGGCCTGCTGTTAGCATTTAGGATGCAGGCTCAGGGCCACCAAGACATCTGTTTTCAAGAGAGTTGAGAAACTCAGATGTTTATGTAGAGGCTGAGTTGTTGTTGGTTTTTTTTTTTTTTTTTTTCTACCTCTCCAGAGAGGAATGGCCTTCCAGTGAAAGGAAGCAGCTCACAGCCTGTGAAGTGCTCCTAGGACCAGGTGAAACATTCTTTCCTCTCACCTCCTTATGTAAATCTTAATCTGCAAAGTGGCAGCATTCTTCTG
>CAUYPK010040507.1:0-19385 GCA_963574355.1 Loris lydekkerianus | reverse complement strand
TGTGTTTAATATATTATTGTTAAAATTATATGCTTTTGTGTGAGTGTTTGTCTGTTTTGGCAGGTCACTGCATGGTGTGGCTCTCTGACTCTCACAGTTTAAAATTTTGGCTCTTTGTGTCGAACTTGTTTGCCACCCCTGGTATAGAGGGAAGGAGGTAGGGGAGTGGGGCTTTGGTGTGTGCCACACCTTTTCGGCGCAAGATACAATTGTAAGAAGGACTTTACCTAAAAAATGCAATCAGTGTAACCTGGTTTATTGTACCCTTAATGAATCCCCAATAATAAAAAATAAAGAAATGAAAAAAATAAATAAATAAAAAAGTAAGTGTATAAATTTTTGCTATCTACAATGAAATATATTAATATGTTTGATAAAAAGGAGAAAAAAATCTACTTAAAATTTTTACAGAGGACCACTAAAAGATATGCCAATCTTCCGATGTAATTCGACTTCGTTGTTAATCAAATTTGCTTATAAAATGTCTATGCGCTCGATGCCTGTAGCTTAAGCTGCTATACACCAGAGCTGGCAGGTTGGAACCCAGCCCGGGCCTATCAAACAATGACAACTACAACCAAAAAACAGCCAGGTGATACGGCGGCCGCCTGTGGTCCCAACTACTCTAGAGGCTGAGGCAGGAGAATCGCTTAAGCCTAGGAGTTGGAGGCTGCTGTGAGCTGTGAGACCATAGCACTCTACCCAGGGCGACAGCTTGAGGTTCTGTCTCAAAACAAAATAAATAAATAAATAAATAAATAAATAAATAGTCTATGTAAACCACTAGGGGCAGTAGTTCCTAATGTGATGAAACCTCTAGACTAGCACAGCCAAAACAACTCTGATGTTTTATACCCATCCTGTATCTGCATTACTGAATAAGGCAGCCATTAGCCACCTATGGCTTTTGAGCACTTGAAATACAGCCAGCGTGGTAACCAAGGATCCATATTCTAAAATGTTATTTAATTGTAATAACCTTAAATTAAAACAGCTGCACTGAACAGGGAAGCTCTAGATTATTTTCCCCAAAAATATGCACACATACAAAATTTGGCGCAATTTATAGGGATTCACAGACCGTCAGAAACTCACCCATGTACCCCAACAAATAAGAATCTCTAACTTAAATGATATGCAAGTCTATGGCAGCCCCAAAGTCTTCTAAATTTAAGAATTTAAATTATAAATCCTTTTTTCAATAAACAATCTTTTAACCAAAAGATGTCAGAAACTATACTTGTCACATCTCATTCGTGACACCACTTGTCAGGGCCCAGGACTGGCCAGGTCTCAGGGCCTACTTACAGGTTCCGGACGCGGACCACTAAGTTACCTTGCTCAGGTCTGTTAGGTGCATGAGGGCTATCTACTTTAGCTGGAAAGAGAGAGGGTGTTTTAGAGTAAAGCAGTCTTCTTAGAAAGATAGATCTTAGTCTTTAGTAGAGCATGGTAATCTTCAGCAGAGAGACACCGTGCTGGTGTTCTGCAGGCAGGAGGGGAGACAGAGTCAGAGTAAGCGGGTCCGTGAATAGGATGCACATGCTCCTGACTGCCTGCTCCTCCAGCCTAATACACAGCTGAGCTCGTGCCTCTCAACGCCACAGGTGTAGAGACTGCCAATTCACCACTGCTCTCATCTCATGAGCTCTCATGCTTGTCAGGAGAGCTAAATCCCTCTCCATGCCCTTTCCACCAAGGTGTTCCATTATTGAGCTATACAGGTATTTCTTATAACTCTCTCTCCTCCTAGCCATGGGCTATACGGGATGCTACATACACTGACAAAATAAAGTTTTGTGTTAGATATTAAGATATTGACTCTAAATGTTCCAAACAAAATGAAATTATTAGTACTATTTATGTTCTTTTTTTACACCTGTATTTGCTATTTTTGTAATTAAATACAAAAAAACCTTTTTAAAGCTAAATTCTAGCTTCAAAAGCAAAAAAACCTTCAAAAACAAAAAATCTTTTTGAAGCTAAATTCTAGCTTTTGGTTTGAAGAACAACAAAATCATCCATTGGAATCAGAAACCTGGTTTCTTTGAAAATTCAGCTTCATTAGCAACCAAGTATTTAACTAATTTCAGGCTAGAAGTTTGATATTTGCATTCATCAGAGCCTACCTATGACTTAAGAAAGAAATAGAAATTAAAAAACAGAGAAACAATGGGAATGCAAGCACCAAAACCAGAAAGCCTCTTATTAAATGGAAGATTTTTATTTTCTAGGTTAATTTTATGAAAGGGATCCACCTAATGTCCCTGTAGTCACTGCATAATACCATATGTAAATAGAATAGCTATGTTATAATCTACTGGAAAAGGTATATTTTTAAGTGAGCTACAGTAACTGAAAATAGCAAAGATTTTCTAAACTTCTTCCCATCTGTAGCTAATTCTAAGCCACAAACAACCATAAAAAAATTCTTAAAACAGACCTCCATCAACTTTGCCATTTATTCAGCAAATATTTACTGAGCCATTTTATATACGCAAGCCCTGTTTTAGGCACTGGAAATTCAACAGTAATTAAAATACCTGAAGTCCCATCTCATGAAGCCTATTTTCTAGGATTTGCTTGAGCAAGTTCCTTTTTCTAACTGTAATGGACGAGAGAGCTTGCAAAAAAAAGTTAGCATGGAATAAGGGACAGGTGCAATGGCTCATGCCTGTAATTGTAGCACTCTGGGAGGCCAAGGTGGGTGGGTGGATTGCCTGAGCTCACGGATTTGAGACCAGCCTAGGCAAAGCAAGACCCCATCTCCAGTAAAATCATAGAGAAACTAGCCAGGCATTGTGGTGGATGCCTGTAGTCCCAGCTACTCAGGAAGGCTGTGAAGCTTGAGCCCAAGAGTTTGAGATTGCTGTGAGCTATGAAGCCACAGCACTCAACCCCAGGGCAACTGAGTGAGAATCTGTCTAAAAAATAAATAACTAAATAAGATTTCTAAATATTACTTTAAATTTTCAATGAAGCAAATAAATTTTTATTGGGTCTCACTTGTGGAGTGGCTCGAAGATAAATGATTCCATCCAATTCAAGGTTTTGCCCAAACTGGTTATTCATCCAGTCATGCCAGTCTTGATAAATAGTCCACTCTGTTTCATTCATGCAGTCAGATTCATACAAATTAGATGCAAAAATATACCTGGAAAAGAGTCTTCATCAGCACTGGTATAATTTCAAACACATACACACAAATTAAGTAGTAGAAAAGTAAAAACAGATCTATTAAATGGACATGGGCCCTTCTCCCAAATCCAGTAGCAGACAGTACCACTGAAAAGGTAGGAAAAAACAAGTCTCTCCAATGTGTTCTTGGCCAATGGTTTTCAAAATGTGTGAGGACTCCTGGAAGGGAGAGGTACTGTGAAAGGTCAGATTATATCTCACATACTACTATACTTCAAACAAAAGAACCTATCAGCATAGAATAAGTATCAAAGCATAAAAATCCAGCTATCTTCAGTAAGACACTAAAGAGATGCACACGATGTAAAACAAGACCACTCTTTTCACTACTTTTTGTTTTGAAAAATTATTTTTGTCAAAAGTATATAATTTGTGTTAATATGTAATGAGTTTATTATTGCTAGTTTTAAATAAAAAATATTCTGCTATTTCTCAATCTTAATTTATAATAGACATTGCCCCTTGAACCGCTCAATAATTATTAAAAATGAAAAAAAGTTCTGAAACCAAAAAGTTTGAGAACCTGTATTCAGAGCTAACTCTGGGGGGGTCAAAGGAATACTTGAACCCCCAAAGTCCAAGGGCAATTCTAAGGATGCATAGAGACTGTTATCTCTTTTAGAGCAGATGAAAATGTTAAAAAGGTTGGAGGGGAAAAATAACTTCTCTGCAAATCTGAATGAGATGGCTACCATATTCCCTACAATTTCCATGGAAGCTAGAGATTATAAATACTAGAACTTACCCCATGTCCTTAATATCACAGATTAAAATGTCATTTTCCATCTCAAATACCCAATTCAGACTCTCAGATTACTTTGATTCCCAGGAAAAGGGTGGGAAGATCCAATTCTAAGTCAAGACTTGAAACAGCCAAATACAAGCCATTTATACATACCTGTCACTATACACAGATCGTTCAAAAAATAATACAGGTTTCTCCGCATCTTTGAGCTTGCCATTAAGAGCGGCAAGCTGAGCTCGTATTCTACTGAGACAGGCATACGATTGGAAGGTAAAAGACCATCGTTCAGGTTTCTCATACATCATCTGAAGAACATTTCCACCATTTTTCTGAGATGTTGTCAGTTCCTATTTTGAATGTGCAAAGAGAAACAAAAAGCAAAGTTAATTAATAGAGTTACTTTACTTTTTTTTTTAAAGGTTCAAAAGAGAAGGTAATTAAAATCCTTAGATCTTTATTACAAGAGGCCACAAACTAACACCTACAAAAGAAATCATGTGTTTTGACCAAACAGGACATTTTAAAACTTTGAATTAGCTGTCAATATTTAAAAGCTAAATAATTTCACGTAATATATTTGGATTTATATTCTTTTGTTTAATGGAAAAACCAAGCAATCCTCTGCCTGCATTTCCTCTTGGCAAAAATCAGCTAGCACCAAGGCCCACATGCCTCCATGGGGTGGGATATGTGCTGTCCAGTCTGTCAGCCCCACTTTTCTCTGATGGTTCTCATAAGGAGCTTGATTTACTGGCCCCTCGGGTATTTGAATTTGTAACCCAATCTTCTAATGTAACAAAATAGCCTCCCTATAACTTTGCAATTCAATAATATTATGGTTAGAACCAATATTTTCAGTGTTGATAAAAAAAAAATTACAAATGTAAAATTAAAAATGAAGTGTATGTAAGGCCAGCTGCGCAGGGGCTGAGGTGGATGGACTGCTTGAGCTCACGAGTTGGTGACCAGCCTGAGCCAGAGCGAGATTTCAGTCTCTAAAAATAGCAGGGCATCGAGGCAAGCACCTGTAGTCCCAGCTAGTCAGGGGCTGAGGCAAGAGAATCGCTTAAGCCCAAGAGTTTGAGGTTGCTGTGAGGTGTGACACCAAGGCACTTTACTGAGGGCCACACAGTGAGACTCGGTCTAAAAAAAAAAAAAAAAAAAAAAAGAAAAGAAAAGAAAAAAATGAAGTATGTGTAAAAACTCTATAATCTTTATTCTGAATCAGAAACAGTATCTAAACCACATGAATTATTTTTCCTTTATGAGATATAGTTTTCCGAGTTCTGTACACCAAAAAGCCTATGAACTATGACAACCCTGAAGGAATAAACATGAAAACCACCCAGATTATGATCTCTAAATATCATTTCCCATTGAAAGGAATTAGGATTCTATACCTGATTCTAAATCTGGGGAAGGAAATGTACAAAACAAGCTTCATACATATTGTTCCAGAAAACAAGGAAACTATTAAAGACTAGTAGAACTGAGTGGCGCCTGTGGCTCAAGGAGTAGGGCGCTGGCCCCATATACTGGAGGTGGTGGGTTCAAACCTGACCCAGGCCAAAAAAAAAAAAAAGACGAGTAGGATTGTCCCAAGGGCAAAGAAGCCAACATGAAGGATCTTCCACTGATCAAAGATGGAGCAATCTGGACATCCAAAAAGAATGACAGGCTAAAATCCATGAGTTTAGAGTACTAAAAAAACTCCAAACTCTAGTCATCTTTTGAGGTTGCTACGGTCCAATTAATTATTCTGAAAATTTTGTAGGTAAAGAGGAAAATACCATATCAGGCATTTTTATTCTGGCCTTTTCTGTAAAAATGCTTTCAGAGTATAAAAGGTGGTATTCTTTCCCAGGCAATAAACTCGAAGTCTTGAGAAAGAATACCACCTTTTATAACAACAAATGATATAGTGCAGTGAGGCAACAATTAGAAAAAGATGCTAAAAATCATTAAAGAAAAGTTAAGGAATTTTATAATGGATAAGTACGGCTGACAACACCTAAATTGACCAATGTTAACGTCACAAAGGCATCCTCCTGATTTAAGAAAATATGCATTACCAAGTAGGAATTTTGCCAAGAAATAATATAGACCAGATGTGGGGCTCATGCCTATAATCCTAGCATTTTGAGAGACAGAAGCAGAATAAAGTAAAACTAAATCAAAGGTCTGAATAGAATTTTCAGATTTGAAGATGTTAGTTTTTGTCTCAGCTTAATAGTGTACCAATCAGCATACCCTGAGATTCTTCATGAGTTCATTCCAGTGGTTAAGAATTATGGGTCTAATAGAATACACTGATATAAATTTTCTGATTGTTCAGAAAACCTATTTGGTCCTAAGGAAGAAATTCTTTACACAAATTGCTGGGGTTTTGGCATGCAATTGTAAATGTCAGGGTTAAAATACATATTAAAAATTTATCCAAAAATACTGGGCACCAATCTTTACCAAAATGTGTTAATTTTATGAAGGCTTTTTTTTTTTTTTTTTTTTTGCAGTTTTTGGCTGGGACTGGGTTTGAACCCACCACCTCTGGCATATGGGGCTGGCGCCCTGTTCCTTTGAGCCACAGGTGCCGCCCAATTTTCTGAAGTTTTTCCCTCTGAAGAAATACAGAAATAAAAAATGTGAATGCCTCAGAGTCAAACCACATTAAGTAAAAATTGGTAGTTTAGCTAAATTTATTAAAAAAAAAAATAAAGTCTGTACCTTTTGGGCTAATTAATTCTGCTTTTAGAAATGTATTTTAAAGAAATAATCTATGCAGACTTACATGCAACGATGTATATCACAGTGCTAAGCAAACGAGATGTTATTCCACTATTATTGAGTATTTAAGTTGATAATACTACAATCAATTAAGCTGCCTTTAAAAATCCTGCTTCAGCCTCCCAAGTAGCTGGGACTACAAGTGCCTACCACAACGCCCAGCTATTTTTTTCATTGTAGTTGTCATTGTTGCTTAGCTGGCCCGGGCCAGGTTCAAACCCACCTCCGGCATAGGCAGCTGATGTCCTAACCACTGAACTATGGACGCCAAGCCATAGATAATTCTTAATAACATTTTTAATTACTTTGACAAAATATTATTGGGGCAAGGAAAGAAAGTATGAAATTCTACGCTGTTTTATTAAGTAAAATCTGTAGTTATCTCTCGTTACCGATTACAGGTAAATTTTATTCTCTTTTAACAATCTCTGGTAATTTCTGATATTTTCTTAACTTGGAACAGTGAACAGGTATTACTTTATAATGTTAAAATTATGTAACTTTCCACCAAAATTAAATGTAATAAATTATTATCTCAACTATATATTTAATAAAAGATGTATAGGACAGTAAGATTATGAATAATTTTTATTCTGTTCTCTATAATTCATATTCATTGCTGTTTTATTAGAGTATATTTCATTGTTTTATGGTAAATATAGATTTTTGCCAAGATAACTGAAAAACAGAAATATCAAGATATAAAATCTTTTAATTCTAGTTTTATCTTTGTAAACATTGTAAGAGTTAAAGTTCAATCAGAAAAGATCAGAGCTAGGGAAGATGAGGCAAGACAATCACTTAAGCCCAAGAGCTGCTGGAGGTTGCTGTGAGTTGTGACACCCGGCATTCTACCAAGGGCAACAAAGTGAGACTGTCTCTAAAAAAAAGATCAGAGTCCACCAATTATGAAACAGCCAACAAAAGTTGTCACATAATTTCAAAAGGCACAAGTAGAAGTACTCTATCAAGAAATCCTAATTTTTAAGAATGACCTATCGAAAGTAAAAAATATGCTGTTGTTTCACAGATACATACATTTTATTCTTTCTTGCTCACAGTGGCTTCTTAGTATTAAAAAGTATTGAATGAAAGTAAAATACTAGTAGTGATGCATGTTAATTAGCTTGACCATTCAGCACAAGGGCTGTCCGGAAAGTATCCAGCCCAAAGAGGGCTCGTCCTCGAGCCCTTCTCCAGACCCCTCATCAGTGTATTCACTAGGGCTATGGTGTGAATGCCGCACTATCCAAATCTCAGCTTTCTCAGAATTCTGTCAACAAAGACAAGAGGACTGGTTTCCTACTTTGGATGATATGTAATCTATACTTCCCATAAAACAATGAGTATGTTATGAAAAAGCAACAATTGATATGAATCATAGAGAATAGGATGAGTCTGGACAGCCCTGTAAATTTTTTTTTATTATTTCAGGATCATTGAGGGTACAAAAATTAGGTTACACTGTTTGCATTTGTTATGTAATTTGTCTTATAATTGTGTGCCGTATAACATACCCCCATCTCCCTCCACCCCTTTCCTCCCTTCCTCATACCCCAGCCCCCCAAAACTTGAATGGTTTCAAAACTTGAATTGAACTTTTCTTTTATGTTGGTGTGTATTAGACCATCTACTGGCTTCATATTATAATTGAGTACATTGGACGCTGGCTTTTCCATTCTTCTCATACTTTACTAAGAAGAATGTGTTCCCACTATATCCATGTTAAAACAAAAGATGTTAAAGATTAACCCCAGTGAGAATAGGCCCCATGGCAAAGTCTCAAAACTACAGATTCTGGCATGGATGTGGAGAGAACGGAAAACATTTACACAGTTTGTGGGACTGAAAAGTAATACATTTATTCTTATTAACTCCAAATTCTTAAAAAATATAAAGAAACAAATTCATATTTTTAACAATCTTATAATTATCTGGAAATAAGGGTATATGAGGAACATTTGAGTAAATCTTAAATGTGTAGACAGCAGAAAAATAAATTTAGAGACATAAAAGCTGTCTCCAAATACCCTTTCCAATCCAATTTTTTACCACTCACTTAATACTCAGATTTTATTTATTTGGTGTGAGAGAGAGGTTGGTAGATTATTTGTAATTATCCTGTTTTAAAGGAGAAAAACATAAATATGAATGTACTTGATGATTTCAATTATCAGTTTTAGGTATCACAAAATAATTAATGGGCTTTTATTTATTTTTGTTTCTCATTTTTTTAATTTTTGCATGTACATGTGTTTATTAGGTTTCCATTTTTTTTTGCTTTCACAAAATTAAAAAGGATTAAATTTAAGGACTAGAAACCAAAACCTCGTAAAGAATGAACAAACATAAATACATTCAGAAAAGAAATCAGACAATTGCTACATTGAAATATTAAGCAATAGTAATAATAATGCAAAGAAAGTAGCATTCACATTGTCAAATGAGAGTATGTCTACTATGGAATAATTAGACTCTGAGGTTCAATATGGAGTCATCAGTTAACTTCTTATTATTCTTTTTAAGTCTCAAAAAATAGACAACTAATATTTATAATAAAAGTAACAGATAATTTCAAAAAACATATCATGCCAAATCTTATAGACAATAGAAAAAGAAGAAATGCTTGAAAATCATTCTACTTGATGTGCGTACACCTGATATTAAAATTGAAAAAAATATATTGTTGTAAAGGGGAAATTACAAACATATGTCACTTATAAATGAGGATGCAATATCCTAAACAACATATTAACAAGTTGAATTAAAAATTAATGTTTAAATAATGTACTTTGGTCAAAATTAAATCCAAATTTATGTGAGAATTAGTCACTATTTGATTCACAGGGATCAATTCTTCAGTCATTTCTGATTGAGGTTACTAGAAATTTTACTTTTTTATTTCTAGTTACTCTAGCCAAAGGTTTATCTATTTTATTTACTTATTCAAAAAACCAACTCCTTGTTACATTAATTTTCTGAATGATTCTTTTGTTTTTAATTTCATTAATCTCTTATTTAATTTTAAATATATTTTTCTTCTGCTGGGTTTAGGCTTAGATTGTTCTTCTTTTTCTAAGGGTTTAGGCTTATATTGTTCTTCTTTTTCTAATTCCATCAGATGGCTTGTGAGTTTCTTGATGTGCTCTCTTAAGAACACCATTCTCTCTTTCTGTTTTTTGAGTGTTGGCTTCTAAAAAGATAAATTTTCCTCTCAGGACTGCTTTTGCTGTATCCCATCAGTTTTGGTAACTTGTGTCTTCATTGTTGTTATATTCAAGAAAGTCAATGATTTCCTTTTTCGTTTGTTGATATTTATTTCATCCTGTACCCAACTGTCATTGGCAAAATAAAATAAATATTTTTATAAAATAAAATAAATATTTACACTGGCAAAAATAAAATTCTAATTGTTAAAGAAGGCAAAAATAAAATATTGTATTTAAACTAGAATAGTGAAAAAAACAGAAAAAAAGAAAAATGCCAAGAACAACTGTTAAAATTAAGAAACGAACACCCCCCAAAACCCCAAAATCAAAAGAACCAAACAGTATATATAACCAGTGCAGAGTAACCCATTCTAGGGATCATGTAGTACAGCAGAGGACTCCTCCTATAAAGAAATGCTAGAAATGACAGAAGGGGAATTTAAAATACAGATGATGAAAACAATGAAGGAAATAGCTGAGTAAGTGGAAAATAATTTTAAAAATGAAGTAAATTGCTGAGAAAGTAGAAAATAATGAAAAGGAAATTCAAAACCAGAATCAAATGAATGAATGATATGAAGAATATAGAAAGATTATAGCAGAGCTGAAGGAACTGAAGCAGTCAATTAGGGAAGTTAAGAATGCAATATAAAGTATCAACAACAAATTAGATCATGTAGAAGAAAGAATCTGAGAGGTAGAGGATAAAGCCCTTGAGATAACTCAGATAGTTAAAGAGTCAGAAAAGAAGAGAAAGAAAGCAAAACGTTCACTGACAGAATTTTGGGACACTATGAAACATTCAAACATACAAGTTATAGATATCCCAGAAGGGGAAGAAGAATGCCCCAGAGCAATGGAAGCCATTCTAGAGAATATTATAAATGAAAATTTCTCCAATATCATCAAACTTTCTGACATATTGCTCTCAGAGGTATATCTGTCCCCTGGTCACCTCAATTAAAATAGAGCTTCTCCAAGGCACATTGTGATGACTCTATCTAAAAATGAAGACAAAGGTAAAGATTTTGTAAGCTGCCAGGAGTAAGTGCCAACTGACATACAGGGGCAAATCCATTAGAGTGACCACGGACTTCTCTAATGAAACTTTTTAAGCCAGAAGACAATGGTCATTTGTCTTTAATCTACTTAAACAGAACAACGTCCAGCCCAGAATTCTATATCCCACTAAGCTAAGCTTTCAAATTTATGGAGAAATCAAATATTTTATTGATATGCAAACACTGAGGAAATTTGACACAAGAAGACCAGCCTTACAGGAATATTTCAACCTGTTCTACACACTGACTATCACAATGGACCTTCAACAAAGTAAACACCCAGAAATTAAAGGACAGAACATAGTTTCCATGAGAATGCAAAAGACAAAAGTAAGCAATGGACAGTCACAAAATAAGATGAATAAAATGCTACCACTCTTATCAATTATCTCAATAAATGTCAATGGCTTGAATTCCCCACTGAAGTGGCATAGATTGGCTGATTGGATTAAAAAATACAAGCCATCTATTTGCTGCCTGCAGGAAACACAGCAGAAACTCATGTCAAAATACAAATTAAAACTCAGAGTTAAAGGTTGGAAGTCAATTTTTCAGGCAAATGAAATTCAGAAGAAAAGAGGGGTTGCAATTTTATTTTCAGATACATGTGGATTTAAAGCAACTAAAGTCAAAAAAGACAATGATGGTCACTTCATATAGGTCAAGGGAAAAATGCAACAAGAAGACATTTCAATTCTAAATGTTTATGCACCCAATTTAAGTGCTTCCAGATTCTTGAAACAGAGTTTGCTTAATTTGAACAATATGATATTTGATGACACCACAGTAACAGGGGAGTTTAATGCCCCTCTCTCAGAGCTGGACAGATCCTCTAAACAGAAATTAAACAAAGATGTTAGATATTTAAATGAGAACCTACAACAACTGTGCTCGATAGATGTATATAGAACACTCCATTCCAAAGATAAAGAATATACATTCTTCTCATTGTCCTATGGAACTTTCTCCAAAATTGATCATATCACAGGACACACAAAAAAATCTCAACAGAATCAAAAGAATTGAAGGCTGCACATCGTAATCTGCCCTCACCTCAAGGTGCTGAGCTGGGGTCAGAGTATTGGGATATACTTGGTTCCTTCTGTGCTGAACAAGGTTGGGTTGGAGCCCCAATTTTTGGATATTGGGAGACTCGAGGTTTTCTTTGGTATGGAAAGAGGAAAGAAAAAACAGGAGTATTTTTTTTTAAGTAATTTTCTTTCTTCATAGTGTTACTTTAGCATTCTAAACTATATATGGGCCTGCCCTGACCTCTGTAAGAGCTCTGCCATAACCCGCGATTAACAGCTGCCCAGACCTCCGTAAGAGATGCGCCGAGACCCGCAACCAGTGCCCAACTGGACCTCCAGAAGAGCTGTGCAGCAAGCCGCAACCCACAACCCCCTACTGGCTCCCGTTCAAACCTCTGTAAGAGTTGCGCATGACCTGCGATGGTGACCCACCCAGTCCTCTATAACAGCTGCGTCGTGACATGTGACATGCGCCTGCCTTGACTTCCATAAGAATGGTGCTGTGACCCGTGACCTGTGACTTGCGCCCGCCGGGCCTCCACACGCCCTGAACAGGAACTCCGGAAGCCATGCAATCCTGTGTCCTCCCTCCTGTACCCTCCCTGCCTCAACACAACCCACTTGTCTGGTCAGAGACTCTGGTAGCCACGTGCCCATAAGAGCCCTCCCTGCTTCTGCGTGGAGACCTTCTCCTGGTCAGAGACTGCTGGAGCATTGGGCCCTCTGTGCCAAAATCACTGGGTACTAGGTACTCCCAGAACTGTGCTCACCACCCCCTGCCCTGTTGCTGGATCCAAGTGTGTCACACTCTGGAGCTGCTCCCACAACCAGAACTTCATGGCTTGGGCAGCCCTAGAGGAGCTACACAGGGTCACTCTCTACAAAGATCTGGCAACAATAGAGTGATCCCACTGGGGTCAAATCTAGGAAACACCTCCCCAAATCTGAGGATGCCCAGAGGCAATGGAAAAAAAAAACAATCATGAGGCGAAAAATGGAAAACTTTTGGCAATGTAAATAATCAGAATAGATCAACTCCCACAAGGAACAATCAGGCAGACACAGCACAAGATTCCATGCACAAATAAATACCTGAGATATCAGAAATTGAATTCAGAATCTGGATAGCAAATAAGATTGAATTAGAAGGACAAGCAGTAACCCAAAACATGTCTCAAGAATTCAACAAATTCAAAGACCAAATGACCAAAGATTTTGACACATTGAGATAAGAAGTTGCAGCCCTCAAATATCTGAGAAACACAGTAGAATCCCTCAGTAACAGAATGGAGCAAGCAGAAAAAAGGATTTCTAACATTGAAGACAAAGCTTTCGAATGCTACCAAACTCTCAAAAAGGAAGAGAAATGGAGGGTTAAAACAGATCACTGTCTCAGAGAGCTCTGGTATAATTCGAAGAAAGCCAATATTCGTCTTATAGGGATTCCCGAAAGTGAAGAAGGGCCTTCACAAGGCACAGAGTCTCTTCTACATGAGATTATGAAAGAGAACTTTCCAGACATGGCAAGAGATTCTGAAATTCAGATAGCAGTTTCAGAACTCTGGCATGACTAAACCCAAATAAGACATCCCCCAGACACATCATAATCAATTTCACTAAAGTTAATAGAAATAAGAAAATTCTGAAAGCAGCCAGATGAAAGAAAATCATTACTTACAAGGGGAAGAATGTTAGAGTAACTGCAGATCTCTCTGATGAAACCTTTCAAGCTAGAAGAGGATGGTTATTGACTTTTGATCTCCTAAAACAAAATAACTTTCAACCCAGGATCCTGTATCCAGCTAAACTGAGTTTCATTTATGATGGAGGAATTAAATACTTTAATGACATTCACATATTGAAAAAATTTGCCATAACTAAACCAGCTCTCAAGGATATTCTCAGATCTACCTTTCATAAAGACCAGCGTAATCCTCCACCACAAAAGTAAACCCACCCAGAAACTTTTGATCAAATTCCAACTTTCACAGTTGCAAATGGATTAAAAATGTACACCAGACTCTCAAATTGCTTATCAATATTCTCAATTAATGTGAGTTGTTTAAATTGTCCTCTAAAGAGACACAGGTTGTCTTACTGGATAGAAACACTCAATCCAGATATCTGCTGCATACAAGAATCTCATCTTATATTAAAAGAAAAAATATAGACTAAAGGTGGAGTGATGGTCACCTATAATCCAGGCAAATGGAAAGCAGAAAAAAGCAGGTGTTGCAATCCTATTCGCAGATGTAATAAGCTTTAAACCAACCAAAATAAGAAAAGATAAGGATGTACACTTCGTATTTGTTAAAGGTAATACTGAATATAATGATATTTCAACTATTTAATATTTATGCACCCAGGAGAGGAAGACAAGATGGCTGACTGGAACCATATTTTCAAAGAGGCTCCCATCCAGAAGGAGAGGTAAAGAACAAAAATTTAGCAAGTAAACTGGTGGATTTGAGCTGCACCAAGACAGAAGGTTGAAGAACGCACATCAAGCCCGCTGAGGCGAGCTGCAACCACAAGGATACAAACAAAAGGCACAAAATCCATCACCAAGTGGACAGAAGTCCCCTCCCCCATGCGAATGGCTTGGAGTGCCACACAAACAAATGGGAAGAGTTCAAAGGTACTCCCAATACACTCCATGGGAGAGACCCTCTAAATACTGGACACACCTCCCCTACTAGGGTGCCATGGTGTTCTCCTGCCAGTCATAAAACTATATAAAACTGTATATATTCTCTAACCGCAACTTTGAGCTCCCAGCACTCCCCTCCACTCTAACTCTGAGATCTGGAGGCCTGTCCCCCAGGTGTTCAGATTCTTGGGTGATTTCTCGAGGGTTGAGGATAGTGCCTAGACTGCAGCTGGTCAGCACTGACTCTGGGGCATGTAAGAGAGGAGAGAATGGATGGCTGAGAAGGAAACACACCAAAGCAGCAGCAGTTTCCTGAGGCACAGAGCAGCAGCCATCTTATCTCAACAATATGGCCAGGCATAAAACTGCATAAAACTATATATATTCTCCACCTTCAACCCTGAGCTCCCAGCACTCCCCTCCACTCTAACTCTGAGGTCTGCAGGCCTATCCCCCAAGGATTGGGTGATTTCTCAAGGAGTGTGGACAGCGCCTAAGCTGCAGCTGTTCAGTGCTGACTCTGGGGCACGGGAGCGAGGAGAGCATAGTCGACTGAGAGGGAACCACATCAGAGCAGCAGTTCCCGGTGGCACAGTCCAGCAGCCATCTTTTAGCAACAATACGGCTCACGCACGGACATTCTGAAGCCACACACCCTGTCTTCCTGGGCAACCAGAGGAGACCAGCAACCACCCGTGAGTAAAGGATTTGCCTGAAGTCGTACTGACTCACAGAGCAAGGAAGTTCCCAGGGCAGGGCTGACCAAGAGGACCGCTTTACAGAGCCTAAGACATACCTGGCCCTCAGGGGATTGTCAGCCTATAGACAAAAGAAGGAAGCAGGATAGAAGTGACAGGTAAACAAATACAAACCTACAGGAGCAAAGACAGGGCTTTGGAATTCAAAACAGATTCTCTTCTGCAGAGGAATTTAGCAGTTCTGTTCTGTTCTGTCAGTAACATCAATCAGGGGCGGGGCTGGACCTGATTAAACACCCCCCAACCTTAATCAAGGACCCGAGATTGTCAGGCCATACCGCCTCCAGCTAAATAGAGGCAGAACAGAGGCCTGGCTGATTTCCTTGTGATTCAGGTGGGGGCAAACCCATGGAGTATCTGTTCACTACAGACAACTTGGTCAGCCAACTGCAGGGCTACCAGTGACAGGGTGTGACAGTGGTGCAACTTGGGGAATAAGACATCAAGCTTCCCAGACTGAACTATTGGCTGGGTGGCTCCTCCTGACTCCACGCAGCACTGGAGCAAGCCATATCAGAGTACTCACCAGACCCCTGTGATCCAGTTCCCAGAGACCTCTTAAACTCTCTCACCTGAGACAGGGGAAGACTGAGACAAGTAATTTGGACCTTTTTAACTGAGCCAATCGCCTGAGGAAAATTCAGGGGGTGCCATGGGTGTGTGCTTGTAATAAAGTTTGATTTTCTGTTTCCAATTGTTCCCTGTGGTGGGTGGGGTGACTTAATTGTTGATATTTCTCCACAGCAGAGACTTAAACCCAGAGTAACTGTTTCACTAGGGTTGAACAAAAGCCTGCTGAAAACAAGACAGAACCACTTAGCCCCACCACACCAAACAGGGAACTAGTTTCTCAGGCCACAGCACTACACGGGGCCTCAGTAAACCTCCAGGGGAAAAATCAAAGGGAGTAAAACAATCATAGGGTGGAATCAGTGGAAAAACTCTGGTAAAATGAATAACCAGAATAGATCACCACCCCCCCAAGGAAAGATATGGCAAATGTAATTGAAGATCCCATTCATAAACAACTGGCTGAGATGTCAGAAATTGAATTCAGAATTTGGATGGCAAACAAGATTAATAACATGAAGGAAGATTTGGAATTGAAACTTCAAGCAGCAATTCATAAGTTGGAATTAGGAATTCGAGGAGAAATTCAAAAGTTGTCTCAAGAATTCAACGAATTTAAAGACAAAACCACCAAAGACTTAGACATACTGAAGCAAGAATTTGCAGCCCTCAAATATCTGAAAAATACAGTAGAATCCCTCAGTAACAGAGTGGAGCAAGCAGAAGAAAGGATTTCTGACATTGAAGACAAAGCCTTTGAATGCTCCCAAGCTCTAAAAGAGAAAGAGAAATAAAGAGCAAAAATGTATCATTCTCTCAGAGAGCTCTTGGATAATACAAAGAAGGCTAATATCAGACTCATTGGAGTCCCTGAAACTGATAAAGTTGCCTCAGTAGGCACAGAGGCCCTTCTTCAAAAATTAAGAAAGACAATTTTCCAGACATCCCTAGAGATTCTGAAATTCAGATAGCAGACAGTTTCAGAAACCCAGCACAACTCAATCCCAACAGGCCATCTGCCAGGCATACCATAATCAACTTCACTAAAGTTGATATGAAGGAGATAAATCTTAAATCGGACAGATGAAAGAAAGGCATTATTTACAAAGTGAAGAATATTAGAATGACTGCAGATCTCTTGGATGAAACTTTTCAAGCCAGAAGAGTGTGATCATCGACTTTTAATCTCCTAAAACAAAATATCTTTCAACCACGGATCCTGTATCCAGCCAAACTGAGTTTCATTTATGATGGAGGAATTAAATACTTTAATGAAATTCAAAATATTAATACATTCATATGTTGAAGAAATTTGCCATAAACAAACCAGATCTCCAGAACATACTCAGACCTATCCTCCATAATGACAAACACAATCCTCCACCAAAAAATTAAACTCACTCAGAAACTTTTGATTAAACTCCAACTTCCACACATGAAAGGATTAAAAATGTCCACTGGATTTTAAAAAAATTTGATACCCAAAATTTTACCAGATTTATCAATATTCTCCATTAATGCGAATGGCTGAAACTGTCCTCTAAAGAGGCATAGGTCAGCTGACTGGATACAAAAACTCAGGTCAGATATCTGTTGCATACAGGAATCACATCTTAACTTAAAAGTCAAATATAGTCTCAGGGTGAAAGGATGGTCATCCATATTTCAGGCAAATGGTAATCAGAAACAAGCAGGTGTTGCAATGTTATTTGCAGATACAATAGGTTTTAAACCAGCAAAAGTAAAAAAGGATAAGAATGGTCACTTCATATTCGTTAAAAGTAATATTCAATATGATAAGATTTTAATTATTAATATCTAGGCACCCAACCAGAATTCACCTCAAGTTATAAGAGAAACATTAACAGACATGAGCAACTTGATTTCCTCCAGCTCCATAATAGTCGGAGATTTTAACACTCATTTGGCAGTGTTGGACCAATCCTCCAATAAGAAGGTGTGCAAAGAAATTTTAGATTTAAACCAAACCATCCAGCATTTGGATTTAGCAGACATCTACAGAACATTTTATCCCAAGAAAACTGAATAAACATACTTCTCATCAGCCCACGAAACTTACTCCAAAATCGATCACATCTTAGGCCACACGTCTAACCTCAGTAAATTTAAAGGAATAGAAATTATTCCTTGCATCTTCTAGGACCACCATGGAATAAAAGTTGAGCTAAGTAACAACAGAAATCTGCATACTTATACAAAAACATGGAAGTTAAATAATCTTATGCTGAATGATAGCTGGGTCAGATTTGAGATTAAGAAGCAAATTGCCAAATTGTTGGAAAAAAACGACAATGAAGACACGAATTATCAGAACCTCTGGGGTACAGCAAAGGCAGTACTAAGAGGGAAATTTATACCATGGCAAGCCTTCTTTAAAAGAATGGAAAAAGTCAAACTTAACAACTTAATGGGATATCTAAAGCAACTGGAAAAGAAAGAACATTCCAACCCCAAACCCAGTAGAAGAAAAAAAAATAAACAAAATTAGAGCAGAATTAAATGAAATTGAAAACAAAAGAATTATACAACAGATCAATAAATCAAGAAGTTGGTTTTTTGAAAAGGTCGATAAAATAGATAAACCTTTGGTCAACCTAATCAGGAAACAAAATAGTAAATCTCTAATCTCATCAAACAGAAATGACAAAGACGAAATAACACTAGACTCCTCAGAAATTAAAAAAAAAATCTTAATGAATATTACACAAAACTTTATTCTCAGAAATATAAAAATATGAAGAAAATTGACCAATACTTGGAAGCACGACACCTTCCAAGACTTAGCCAGAATTAAGTGGAAATTTTGAATAGGCCCATATCAAAATCTGAAATAGCATCACTATACAAAACCTAGCTAAAAAGAAAATCCCGAGAACAGATGGTTTCAAATCAGAATTCCCCAAATCTTTAAAGAGGAATTAGTACCTATTTACTCAACCTGTTCCAAAAGGTAGAAAAAGAAGGACTAACCAACATGTTCTATGAAGCAAACATCACCCTGATCCCCAAACCAGGAAAACATACAAGAAGAAAAGAATATTATAGACCAATATCATTAAAGAATATGGATGCAAAAATATTCAGCAAGATAATAACAAACAGAATCCAGCAACACATCAAACAAATTATACATTATGACCAAGTTGGTTTTATCCCAGGGTCACAAGGCTGGTTGAATATCCGTAAATCTATAATTATAATTCAGCACATAAACAAATTAAAAAACAAAGACCATATGATTATCTCAATTGATGCAGAAAAACCTCTTGATAATATCCAAAACCCCTTCATCATCAGAATACTTAAGAAAATTGGTATAGAAGAGACATTTCTTAAACTGATAGAGGCCATCTTCAGA
>CAUYPK010040505.1:0-11043 GCA_963574355.1 Loris lydekkerianus | reverse complement strand
AATAATATACAGTATATATAGTTACACCTTGCATTTGTTATTTTTTTTTTGGGGGGGGGTTGGCAGTTTTTGGCCGGGATTGCGTTTGAACCCGCTACCCCCAGCATATGGGGCCAGGGCCCTACTCCTTTGAGTCACAGGTGATGCCCAACATTTTTTTTGGGGAAAAATTATATCTATGCTTTTATTCCTTCTTTTCTCTAATTCATAATACCTTATATTTTGTTCATTCATTTTCCCATTAGTGATATTTAGATTGTCATAATTAGCCAGGCTTGGGCCTTGAAAGGGAGGCAGAACTCCACGACTTTCCTCATGAGGAAATGTGAGTACCACCCGCCTTTTAGGCATAAAATGAAAATGAATTGAGAGCAATTTTCTGTGGTATGTATCCTCAAGTTTAATGATCGGACTGTGGGGTACCAAATTTTCAACTTTCCCACATATTTCAAATTTCTCTACATAGGGACATTTATATATCTACCAGCAATATATGAAAATCTTTTCTTTAAATTTCAGGTTAGTACAGGGGTACATAGATTAGGTTACATAGATTGCTGTGTAAGGTAGTTGTGTCCCTCTCCTAGGAAATGCGCCTTGTACCCGCAAAATATACCTTCTGAGGGAACTTACCCAACCTTATCCCCAATCCTCGCCATATGATTTAATTTAGATTTTCTCTCACATGAGCATGGAATTGTTAATTCACTAGTTTCAAATTGGTACTGAGCACATGGGGTGCTTATTTTTTTTATTCTTGTGATACTTTGCTTAGGAGAATATTCTCCAAATTTGTCCATGTTAGTAGAAAATATACAAAATCTCCATCTTTTTTATTGCTGAATATTATTCCGTGGCACATATATTAATTTATTAATCCATGTGTTAAAGGGTACTTGGGTTGTTAAATCCATATATATATATATATATATATACACACACACACATATATGATACATGTGTGTGGGTGTATAATGTTGTTTTATCTGATGTGCTCAAATGGGTATTATTGGGCTTTCCTCTGCATTCATCTGATTACCTGGACACTCGTCCACATGTTTACTGGTTGGTCACCCGTTCTCCCTTTGGTGACTGCCAGGCCATATGCTTTGTTTTACTTCCATCCTGTTTTACTTCTGTGCTATTTTTTTTTTTTTCTTAACGATTTCTAGATAATCTTTATATGTTCCATATGTGAACTGTTTATTTGGTATGTTTATTGCAAATATTGTTTTCTAGTCTGCCAAGCATAAGACATAAAGAAAACATTAAGTTTGAATTTAAAAAAAGGCTTAAGAGCTGGCTTATGGCAAAAGACATCATACACTTTGTGCACGAGGTTGTCAGGTGTGTTACAACCTGCTCTGTTACCTAAACGATTAGTCCTACACAGTCCCTGTATGGACTGATTTTAAACATGAGGCAAGAATGATCTGGCAGGGGTCGGAGGCGGGGAGAGCGGGGAACAGGGAGCAGGTGGGACGCGTACTCAGGCTGCTGTGCCAGCCCCGCTCCAGCCAGCTGAGGCCGCACTGTTGAGCCTCATGTGCTGCTTTCTCTGCTTATTTGCTTAATCTCTGAAATGGGAACCATGCCTGGCTGGTTTGTTTTTATGTGCAGTTGCTGAGGAGACAAAATAATAGATGTGGAACCAAACTAAACAAAAAAGTAGTAAAAATCAAAGTAAAGCTGTAAAGTCTGCCTGATCCCAGCTAATTCTAGGGCATTGGGCTAGACTCTGCCAGGCATTGCACCAAAGTGCTCTTCACCCTCTTTCTGATCAAATCTCATTCACAACCTTAGAAGGTAGACACAGCAAACATACGTTTCACAGATGGAAAGAGACCTCCCAAAGAAGTGAGAAACTCATCTAACATCACAAAACCAGCCTGTGGCCATCAGGATGTCACAGCCCACTCCAAGGCGTGTCTGCAGACCCTTCCTCAGCTAAGGGAACAGACATCTGGGCTGGAGAGGAGGGACCTACGGAGCACTCACGGCACAAACCAGACGGTACACGCCAGGGTCACCTCTCTTACTCCTAAACAGAGACCAGTTCAGTGGGTGATAGTCTCATATTATGGGTGGGAGACTCCAACTCAGAAACATTACAAGGCTTAAATTCCCCCAGTGCTGGGATGCAGCCTGTGTGCTCCATGGGCTGTCCTGTCACCCCTGAATAACAGTCCTTGAAGCAGACGCCCTCTGAGCTGGCGGAAGTCCAGACAGTGTCCTCTCCACACTGTCATTCACTTTATAGGAAAGGATACCAGGGCTCAGAGGGACCAATGCGTATGTCCCAAGATACCTATTGCTATTAAGCTCTTCCAGCCCTTGTTCCCAGACATCCACCATGGATGTTTCCACTGTATTTCTGCTCAATGTACTGGGAGACTGTGTTTTAGTTAAAAGTCTTCTAAAAACAAGTGCCAGTTTGAGAAAATATGCATGTCCCTAAACATGCATGTCTCTAGACTAAGTTAAACGAAACTGCTTTGGAGTGCAAGCACCACTTTGGCCTCTTTGGTCCTCAGTTGTAAAGTGGGGCAAATTAGCACTCCCCACACAGGACTGTCATGATGTGAAATACCAAATCAGGTAAAACTTCCAAAAATGTCGTGAGTTTTCTATACATGTACTGAGATCGTCAACGTGTACCACCATCATCCTCCCCACACGGTCACGGTGGTGTTGGGAGATCTTGGAAACAGGAAGAGGATTAGATTCCACACCTTGTAAGGTTCCTGTCTCCGTAGGTGGCTGCTCCCTAAGCAGGGCGTGGCAATCAGATCTGAGATGTGGGAGTGCCCCACCTACATCCCCCGCCCCCTGGCCTCCCCATTTCAGGGCAGGCTGGGCGGGCACCTGCCTCTCTGCCTGAGGGCTGCCCCTGACTGCCGGAGATGGTGTCAGTGTGAGGAAGCAGGCACCAACACCCCAGGACTGTGGCCAACGGGGTGTCCGTACCTCGGCTCCTCAGCTCTGCCATCCTGAGTCGCATGCTCTCGTTTAGCTGTAGACGCCCCGACGGGTTTGAACTGCAGATGCTGCGGCGCTGACAGCACTGACAGTGCTGCCTTGCTGGCTGCCTGCCTTTCCCTGACTCACTTCCCAACTCTTGGTACCAGTGCTTTTGAAATAAAATAAATATACTGCTCTTTCTTAAACATGTCTGGGTGTACTAACCTAAACTAAAACACTAGAGCCTGTGGGCTCAGCTCTCTGAGCCTCCATCTTCCCACCTGCCAGCCTTTGAGTGCTTTGACTATGCTGCAGTGAGACAGCCGGCACGTCATGAGTTCCCAGCTGTGCCAGAGGCTTACAGTGCAGTGATTAAGGTGGGACCACCCTGCCTGGATCAAGTCCTTGCCCATCTCTGGGTACCTCTGTGTGACGGGCGACAGTGCTCAGACAGGCTCCCCAGTGAGGTCTCTCTGCCCGTGAAACGTGCTGGAAGATTCATTGTTGGTGAGAGCAAATTTATGACTAGCAAAATTAAGAGATAGAGTTTGAATAAGACATTTAGAAATGCCTGTTATGCATACGTTAAGTCCTTGCTAAACAGAGAGTAGCAAATAGTATTATTATAATGTGTGCACATTTGTATGATGTTCATTATACTGATTATATGTACACCTACATTGGTTTGGAAACTAAAAATGGAAGATTATTTTCAGTCTTATAACACAAAGTTTCTAAACCGTCCCCATTTTTTAAGATAAAGAACCTTTGGCTCGGCGAGGCTAAGTTAATTCATGGAATAAGTGTTTTACTTTCTTCCTTACGGAGGCATAATTACATGCAGTGTGATGCACAGATCTTAAGCGGGTGCTTTGGGGAGTTCTGCCCAGCGTGTTACTCAGATAACCACGCAGTATGTTGGCCCTAAATTATCCTGGCCAGGGAGGGGGTGTGTGTCCCCTATCCCACAGCCTGGTCCTCCCAGCCCATATCAGCAGCATCCAGGGGACACCTGCTGTGGCTTAGAGGTTTGTGTGGTCAAACAGCTGCTGGCTCTGTCATGGTGATCGCTGTGTGTGCCTCATTCATCACTTTTTTTCACTGGCACACAGGCTTTTAGCTGCGTCACATTTAGTGAGGAGGAAGAGATCTCTGACTTTAGGGAAGCTAAGGTCTCCTATGGAAGAAGGACCCATGCGGAGGTCATTTCAGTCTAGCTGAGTAAGCTCCACATAGAAATAAGCACCAGCTGTGTGGGACGTGGCAGGTGAGCAGGGTAGGTGCGTGGGAAGGCGGGAGGGGCAGGCAGGGGTGGCTCCTGGAGGAAGTGACCACTAGGATGAGCTTTAAGGATGACTAGGACTTGTATGTTAAAGGAGCCAGAAGCCCTGAGGTGGCATCAGCTCTGTGAGGAAGGGGTGACACTGAAAGCACAGGTGCAGGGCGAGGTGGCCAGGAGGGCCGGGTGCACCCAGCTGTCTGCACACCCAGTGGGTGGACACTGTAGCCAGCAAAGGCTTACTGACCACTCACACGTGGGATGTGAGGGACGCTGATGAGCAGAGCCCACCCACCCAGCAGTTTCACCCAGAACTGCGGTGGGTGGGCAGAAATGTGAGCAGGTTGTGGACGGGCGGCAGAGAGTGTCGGGAGGTGAAGTCCTGAGTGGAGGAGAGGGTGGGAGGGATAGGCCTGAGGTTAGGATGGCCGGGCACACGGGATTCCAGGCACCTGGGAAGGGCCCTCCTGGCTCCTGGGTTCGCTCTCCCCACCTGGGCAAGCTGAAGCCCCTCCCTGTGCTGACAACCCTGCCCCTGTCTTCTCCATCCCTTGCCGGACAGCCCAGCTGCTGGCGTGTGTTTGTTGGTGGAGAAGCCACGATTGTATCTTGACAGTAGGCTGTGTTCAATATCACTGTCTCTCATCCTGTCATTTCTACCTATTTCTGGCTGGTTTCTTTACAGGAAATAAAACAAACGGATGAACAGAATAGTTTCTGTTTCTGCTGAACAGAGGCAGTGGGGTGAGGCGTTATGCATCAAAGGGCACTTCATACAGCCAGGAAGATGAGACAGGACAGCTGACTGTAGGCCTTGCCATGTGCTGAGGGGCCCCGAGTCCCATGCCGACCAGAGGAGGGTAGGGAGTGGGGCCAGCCCAGGGCCAGGTGGCACCAGTGTTCAGGGCTGTGAGGTCTCCTCTCTTGCCTCAGCTCACACTCCACCCGATAAACCTGTCCATTCATCTGCCCGTCCTCTCAGCTGTGGGTGTGCCCCTGTGTTTCAGGATGCTGGAAAGGACAGGACAGCCTTGCCATGACAGTTTATGCTCTAGTAGGGAGACCCTCTGAAAAGTGAGCCGATGTGCAGGAAGCTGGGGCAGGGGAGGGAGGAGGCAGAACGTGTTGTGAGGCAAGTGCTGGAAAAGAGCCCGGGGTATTTTGGGGTGCAGGTCTGGAGGGTGCAGAATCAGCCTGGCGGAGAAGGAGAGAGCTTGCAGCCCTCACACGAGGCCTGGGAGGAGCTGGGCTTCATCCAGGGCATCTGTACTGGGCCCGTAGCCTCCGTGATGCGCTAGAGATGGCAGCGAGGTCTGCGACGCTGTTCCTGCTCTCAGGAGCCCTGGAGCTGCGGGAAGATGGGTGTGCAGATAGGAAATTCCCTGTACTCTGCTGTGCCCAAGGTTGGCCGTGTGTACCAGGAGTGGACGGGGCAGAGAGGGGGGCCTGAGGACTCTGCAGACAGCGCAGGGAGGTGCATCTGTCATCTGGGGCCCCTCCCACCAACAGAAGCAGAGTGAGACAACAAAGTGTGTGGTCCCATGGGTGTTGTGGAGTCTGCGAGTGGCTTAGCTGGGAGGTTCTGTCATCCATGGGGCTGCTGTCCAGCTGTTGGCCAACGTTGCCGTCATCTCTCATGCTGAAGACAGCAGGGCAAAGGCTCCACCCTGAGCTCGGTCAGGCAACTGCTGGACTGAGGCCTCCGGTGCTGGCCAGTCCATGGTTGGAGCCACCCTAGTTTCTTTCCACATGGGCCTGTCCACAGGGTAGCACCCAAGATGGCAGTTGGTGACCCCAGAGTGAGAGTTGAGAGAAAGCCTGGGAGATACCAGTCTGGGTAGGACCTGGTTGACCTCGGAAGTGACGGACCATCACCTTCACATAAGGGGAGGGGAACTTAGCCCCACGCCTTGAAGGGGAGAGTATCAAGGACTCTGTGGACACATTTTAACCACAGAAGGGGATGTCCGGCGACTGGGAGACAGCTCACTGTTCGGGGAGCCAGGTCCCGCAGGGCTGAGTGTGCTGCAGGAGGTGTGGGCTTTATTTGTAGACTGTGTGTGAGAGAGAGGGAGAGAGAGAGAAAGAGAGAGAGAGGGTGGGAGAGAGAGACAGATATGTGTCCTGGGTGTTTAACACCACAGCCCCTTTAAGTGTTAATTTGTTTATATTTCGAGTTTTTAAGTTAAGGGGCTATGATATTGAAGTGGTGAGAGGCAAGTTTTGTTTCAGAAGTGTGTGTAACCCTGTGGAGAAGTGGGGGTAACGCCTTGGTTGAGGGAAGCGGGGTTCGTGGCACTCGTGGCAGGCTGCAGTGACGTCACTGGGGGCTTTGCTGCCTGCAGTGCGGTGACGTGGAGTGAGCCCTTTAACCGGACGTGCCCTTTAACTGGAGCTTGCTGGGGCCTCACTTTAAAAGGGATAGGGGAGCCCAGGCTGTGTCTGAGGCTCAGCCGTGGAGCCAGGGCAGGGATGGCCCAGCGTGGCTCTGGCAAGTTCCCCAGCAGGCAGTGAGACCTGGTACCTGGGCACGCGCTGCTTCAGCCACAGAGGTTTTAGGTTCCAAAGTCCCTAAAACTCATCCCCTCCCCCCCTTTTCCTTTTCAGTTTGACCTACAGCGGATTGTGATCTACTGTGACGCCAGACATGCGGAATTGGAGACATGCTGTGATATCCCCTCGGGTCCGGTGAGCAAAGATTCTTCTGCAGAGGCTGGGAGTGTGTGGGCTCCAGAGAGGGGACGTCCAGGGCTTAGGAACGGTGGTCAGGGTCAGTGGGACTTCCACCATCAGGATGTCAGTCCCAGTTCCTGGTCACACACAGTGTGATGGGGGTCAGCTCATGCAGGTCCCCCGAGGTGATGGCTGCAGTCTGGGCCATCATCATTGTGACACTGATGATGGTGGCTGTGTGAGGAGACCCAGCTCTGGGAGGGTGTCCCTGAAGAGGCACTGACCGTCAGGCACTCAGGAGGAGGAGGGGGCCCTGGGCTGGCCAGAGAGGCAGGGAGGCCAGAACGCGGACAGCCATGAGATCAGCTTTGGCCCCTGTGACTCTCTCTGCAGACTCTGTTCTCAGGACCTCAGCCTTCCCCTGTTCAGGCCCTCTCAGGGCTCTTTGCCAAATCCTAGTGCCAAGGTTCACTTGAAAGATGGGGGTGGCAGTTGTGTTTGGCTTCTGAGGCTGTGGGGTGGAGTCCACACACAAGCAGCCTGGCTAGCCCAGCCCCAGGACATGGTGCCTGCTCAGGCAGGGAGCCCTTCTCAGAACTGTCAGGGCACACAGGTATACAGCAGGTGCTGGGATTTGGAGTCAAACGGACCTGGCTGTGGAGACAGAGTGGGGAGGGAAAGAGGAAAGAGATGAACAAGGAAGAAGAGCAGAGAAGGAATTCCTGAGCACTGACTAGCGCAGGAGAGAGGTGGAATTTCTTGTGTTGTCTCGTTAATAATGCAAATGCTTTGTCCCCAATCTACAGAGCCGGACACTGAGGCTCAACGGTTCTTGCAGGCTTCTGAGTCAGCCCTGTGAGACTAGGCCAGCCAGGCCTCTCCCCCAAGTCTTGGGAGGGCCAGAGACCTGTGGTCGACTGCAACCTCATCTCTCCCTCTGGCTCAGGCTCCCTCACCTTCTGGTTCCCAGGAAGCTCCAGAGACTGAGCCTCTCCCCCCACCACTAGGGAGTGTATGGTGGGTGAATAACCAGGTTCTGACCTATAGGGCTTTCCTTCCAGTGCCAGGTGACGGTGGTGACAGAGCCTCCACCTCTGCCCCAGCAGCCTCTCACCCCAAGCAGTGAGCAGCTTGGGTTTTTGAAGACCATCAACTGCTCCTGCCCAGCTGGAGAAAAGGTATCATCAGCAGGGCACCCTCAGTGCTGGGTGGGCGGGGGGGGGGGGCAGCGTTAGATTTTCCCATCATGCATGTGGTCTACACATGGTCTGCACACGGAGAATGGCCCTGGGCCCTCCGTGACTTCCAGCTCAGAGCACAGTGCTCTCCTGAAGTTAATGACATATTCCTGAGGTTTCTTGCTCTGTTCCTTGGGCCACATTCAGTCTTACCTCAAGCCTGAGGCTCTGAATTAATATCTTTTCTGTAGGAAAAATAATCTCTTCACCATTTGAGTCTAAAGAACATAACAATTAACACAAGGATGGCAGGCAGTTGCCATGTGCTGGAAAGGTCTCCGTGAAGTCTTCTGGGCTGACAGCCCAGGCCTGTGGTCTCCAGCATGAGGCACAGTCCCCTTTGTCTTCCCCCCAGCTCTGTCACTGCACTAGGGACGAGGGACTAGCAGATGAAAAGATGACCTGGTGGTGGGAGTTACCAGAGGGGACGTTCTTTAGGCCTTCCAGTGACTGTTTTCCTTCCACAGCCTGGCCTGGCGATGGAACTTGGGTCCTTCCTCCCTCCCATCCCTCCACTCTACTTCACACCCTGCCTTTCTTCTTTCTGTTCAAACCCAGGATCCAGACCCTGGGAGCAGGGAGCCCTGCAGGGCCCCTCATTCACCTGGTCATCAGCGTCTGGTCAGGCTCTCCTTGCTGCAGGTGCAAATCAGAAGCCAGTTCAGCCATGCTGCCAGCTGAGGGATGTCACTGGGCAGCAGGTTACAGGCCCCAGTTAGGGACAAGGGAAAGGGGGAGCCAGGGCAGGTGCACACAGCACCTGGCAGTGACCCCTTCTCCAGCTACCCCTTGGCAGGCCAAGGCCACCCCAGCCAGGCTGTTGAGCTGGTTCTCACTTGTCCATGAAATGACGGAAGCAGCTGTCAAAACCCACATCCATTTGAATCCTTGTTTCAGGTTAAGAATCATAAATGAGAAGGGTAAGGGGTAAATGTTGTCTGAGTTTTCCACCGCGAGCCCTCATGCACACATTGGAATGTTCCTCACAGGCCTGTCCTGGGTGTGTCCCACCCAAGGTTCCTGAGGCCAAGCTGGCCACCACCTGCCTTTCAACCCTGTGGCTCTCCAGTGACCTAGGTGTGGCTTGGGCACCCTCTCTTTTGCTGCCACCTAGCTGACCCATGCTGGGCCGGCTACCCTCCTAGATGAGTCCCATTCCACTTCCCTGACCAGTGGCCAGGCCAGGCCAAAATGTCTTCTGGTGTCTCAGAGGGGTCAGGACCATCCTGCCTCTTGGTGTTTACCTGTGCAGTGCCCAACCCCCACCCCTCCGCCACCTTCACCTGCCTGAGGCCTGCTCTTCTTTTAAGACATCCCTAAGGGATCCTGCTCTGAAAGCCGTGCCATCTGTCTGATTCCCCCCTCGTCCTTGCTCCCCTCTCCCACCCTCCTTCCCTCCCTCCATTCTTTCCTTCCATTATTCACCATCCGTTCCTTCAGTGACTGTATTTAGCACCTGCTGTTTCCAAGACATTCTGTCCCCTTTTCCCTCCTGTGCTTCCATCCACCGTGGCGATTACCACATTGGCATGAACATGTCCCATTGTCCTCATGTCCACAAAATCTCCAGTTCCAGATGGTAGAGACTGAATCTTCGCATGTCTGGCACAGGGCAGGCCATTAAATAACTAAATCATGGCTGAACTGAATCATGGCTGATGGAGAGTCAATCAGGATGAAGTGATGGACGGATGGGCACGGGGGGGAGGGGAGGACAAAGGAATGTGCCCTTTCTTTCTGTTGACAGGACAAGGGTTGAAGGTTATCAGTCACCTTATACATCCTCAGCCTCGTGCCCATTATGTAATAACCCAGTCCTTTCTTCACTGAGTCATTCCTTATTTCTGACCGTGGACATTAAACACTCGCTGTCCACTGTGCATTGAGGGTTTTAAAACAAGCAGGATATGTCCCTCGAGAATCCTACCATCTTCCCTCTGGTCAGGGAGCCAGGAGCTCTGAGGCCTTGCTTAGCCCTAGGGAGGACTTGTCCCCCTGCTGGAGAACGTCCCAGGCACACTGGGTCTGGAGGTGGCCTGCCTCCCTCTTTCCCCAGGAAGGCCACATGGAAGGTCTTCACACCTTAGGTAGATGTGACCTCTGCCTTCTCAATCTTCATTTCTACAGAAAATGCCACCGGGGGGCCTAGAAGCTGCAGAGCTCTGACCACAGGCAGACTTCGTTTCCAGTGGTTTTCGATCTTTTGTCCAGTTACAGAACATTTTAATTATTCGGCTAGGTCAGTCTAATGCATCTTGGGTCCAGTTTACATCTCTATAACCAAACATCAAGATGGGCCTGGACTGTGCACGCAGCAGTGACATGGGCAGTGTGGCAGGTCAAATGCTCAAGCACAAATATTTATCCTCATTTGCATGTGCAAATGACATCTGTGAATTCATTTAAAAATATATGTTCCTGAAGTAGTAAGTGTGCAGCTGTGGATAGAGTGAAGTTGTCAGCAGTGAGCGTGTATGTGGCAAAGCAGGAAGAAGTGACATTTCCACCTTTAAAGTTAACAGATCACGTTGCTGTTCTTTTCAGTATGGCAGTGTTTACATGTACCCACAACTTACAGATCACAGTTTTAAACTCAGTAACAATATCTTTGCACATTTTAAAACCTTAACAAGGCTTACATTTTGAGGTAGTTTATAGACATGGCTTGTCTTGTGGTTTAGTGAGCAATAATTACATGAACCCACAGCAAGCAACAATTCTCTTTTTATTTTTTATTTTTATTTTTTTCTATTTATTAAATCATAGCTGTGTACATTGATATGATCATGGGGCATCATACACTAGCTTCATAAACCATTTGACACATTTTCATCCCAATATTCAACATAGCCTTCCTGGCATTTTCCCAGTCACCGTGGCATGACATTTACA
>CAUYPK010040504.1:0-11134 GCA_963574355.1 Loris lydekkerianus | reverse complement strand
TTCATGAGGAAGACACCTCATGAATTGAAGCAACATCAAAAATACATTACTGGGATCTGATCAAATTAAAAAGCTTCTGCACTGCCAAGAACACACTAAGTAAAGCAAATAGACAGCCCTCAGAATGGGAGAGGATTTTTGCAAGTTATGCTGCCGACAAAGGTCTAATAACCAGAATCCACAGAGAACTCAAACTTATTACTAAGCAAAAAACAAGTGATCCCATTTCATTGTGGGCAAGAGACATGAACAGAAACTTCTCTGAAGAAGATAGGCACATGGCCTACAGACACATGAAAAAATGCTCATCATCTTTAATCATCAGAGAAATGCAAATAAAAACTACTCTGAATTACCATCTAACTCCAGTAAGAGCAGCCCACATCACATAATCCCAAAACAACAGATGTTGGTGTAGATGTGGAGAAAAGGGAACACGTCTACACTGCTGGTGGGAACGCAAGCTAGTACATTCCTTCTGGAAAGAAGTTTGGAGAACACTCAGGGATCTAAATGTAGACCTGCCGTTCAATCCTGCAATTCCTCTACTAGGTGCATACCCAAAGGACCAAAAATCCTTTGGCAATAAAGATATTTGCACCAGACTGTTCATTGCAGCTTAATTCATAATTGCCAAGTCATGGAAGAAGCCCAAGTGCCCGTCGACACATGAATGGATTAATAAATTGTGGTATATGTATGCCATAAAATATTATGCAGCAGTAAAAAAAAAATGGAGACTTTACCTCCTTTATGTTTACATGGATGGAGATGGAAAATATTCTTCTTAGCAAAGTATCTCAGGAATGGAAAAAAAAAGTATCCAATGTATTCAGCACTACTGTGAAACCAATTTATAATAACTCACACTTGCATATGAAAAATGAAACACAACTTTAGGCTATGATGAAGAAGGGAAGGGGAGGGGGAGAAATGGGGAGAGGGTGGGAGGGATAGTAGGGGATAGTAGGGGGACCACAACTATAGAGCACATTGCAAGTACAAGTTGGTTCTATCATGTGTAGAACACAAATGTCCTAATGCTATAAATGGGTAAATGAGATGAAAGCTATGCTGATTAGTATGATTTAAGCACTCCAATCTGTACAAATAATCAACACACTAAAAAGGGCATAAATATATTTATGATCTATGTACAAAAGACTTAATTAAAAAAATAAAATAAAAATTGAAAAGAAAAATGCTTAGAATACTACCTTGCATCTAATATGCTGAGCTAACTATGGCTTATTACACTCAGCACTCACTTCTGCTTCCTTTTTATCCCCCCAGTCAATCCGTACAAAGAGGCTGGGAGGCTAAAACCTACATTTCTTAGATTCCTTTTTAGCTTGGTTTATGATATGATTTATGCTGAAGCAGAGAGATATATATGCATGAGACTGGGAGGATGGCTTTCTTTAGAGATGTCAGATGACAAGCCAACTCTTAAGAATGAAAGTTTTTTCAGCAGCCAAGTGCCTGTTTCCATTCTCTGGCTAACAGCTGTGGGTGTGGGACGACAGGTGTTTGGAACAGTAATTCCATGACCTCTGGATCACAGCTAAGGGTGTGTGATGCTGAAGCACAAAATCCTGTCAGTGACAGCTCTCTGGCATTCTTTTCTTCAGTTATGTTGAGAATATCTAATTCTCTATTACATTTCCTTCTTATTGAAATGCTTAGAGTATTTTCTGTTTCTTGTACTGAACCCTGACTGATAGTTGCTCAACATCATTTGTTGAGGTAGTAAAAATATTTCATGCCCATCCCAGATTATGCAAAAACAGTTCTGCATTATCGTTCAGTTTGTTCCTAATTTTATTCTAATTTCTGATGGGCTGTGAAGGCCTGAAACATGCTAAGAACTTATTTATTTTCCTTTAACCACTTTGATGGCACAATTAGTCCCTGGATTCTTCCAAATAAGCATGGATGGATTTTGTTGGTCACTACAAAGACTTACAGCAAATCTATATTATAGACTGAGGTAAAGAAAACCCTGAATATTGGTAGGTGAGCCTATTCAAAAGGAACTGAAATTATTTATTCAATAACTCAGTTTAACAGAGAAAATGTATTTATTTAAGCCGACAAAATTTCCCATGGGTAATTGTGATCTTGTGGCACAAATCCACATTCTGAGGTTGAATATTGTGGACTCTTTAATTTTAGGAAAGTTCTATATCTTTACATATGGCAGGCTTGTCATAGGAAGAGCTCAAAGCACATTGAGACATGACTAAAGAGGCATGAACCATAGATAGTTTGACTCTCCCTAAAAAATAGTCCTTCTGATGGCAGAGGCAAGACAATATCCTCTGTGTCTTGATTTTAGTCCATTCTGTTGTCTACTGTGCTGCTTGGGCCACTGTTCGGTTGAGGGCTTGATGATGAACTGAGTCCTTTTTATTTGAGCTTTCTGTTGATCTTCCTCACGTATATCCTCCATGTGGGTGTCTACATGAGAACTTCATCCACAAACTTGGCAGCCTCGGCTTCCATGAGTATAATTATAACTGCTAATGTTGACATGACATTTTACTATTTACAAACACCTTTCATAAATTTCAATTATTGGAGCCTTTCAAAACCTTGTGAGGCAAATAAGGCAGGCAGATGTCATATTAAGCTCATTTTATGGGCAAGGAAGGACACAGTTAAGAGACAGACACATATATTCTTAAATGAAGGATGGACTCCAGTTTGGATTTTTTAAAAACTATTTCTGTATTGTTTGCCGATTTCTTCAGAAATATTTGCTAGAAGATTGAACTATTGCGTTCACAAATTAAAGGTCAAAAGTATTAAAATGCTTAAGTTTCAAACCAGTCTGTGGAAGGGTGACCTGGTAAATAGAAAGTGACATTTTCCATAGGAAGGGCCTTCATTAACTGACTTTTGCACATTGACATGAATTATAAGCAGGAAAGAAGGTAAGAAAAGACACTTTGCAGCAATATTTTTGAGCTTTTGCCAATTTTTGCAATCTAGATTTTGACCCCAGGGCAAAGGGATTATCTGAGTCTCTCTGGTTTTCTAGACTATTCTTGTTCACTAGCTGCGAATTATTTAAGAGCAAAGAGAACATGTTTTATCTGTTTGTATACCATGTGCCTTGAACAGTGCTGAGAACAGTGCCAAATGTTCTCTAAGCCTGCCTAATGATCTTATCCCAAAGTTCCTCTGAATTAATTCATTATCTTTTGAGGTACTTAAATGTCAAATGCTTGACCTCAAATGCTAATGTGTATCTCAAACCCTTCATTTGGAATTCTTCCCTAGTATAAAAGCAATCAATTTTTTTTTTCCTGCCATCATGGTTCTTTATAAATGCTTCTTATTTATTGTGTCTGTTCCCATTTTTCTCTCTCCTTACACATTTGATTCACTTATGCTTTATTTTGTTTTTTTTTGTAATATGCTATTGTTAAGTTAGAAAGCACAGATAGAATGGGAACGGAACATTTCCCTTCCTCTGTTCTACAGACTTGCTCTTAAACCAGAACATTTTAAACATCAAATTGAGAGGAACAGATGGAACATGGACTCATTTTCTAGGATTTCGAGAAAGCCTGGTGCTGTGACAAGGTCTCAGCCCTCCTCCCTGTCCTACCTGTGCTCACACTGGGCTATGCCATCAGATGGAGAAGGCAGGGTCTGACAACATGGGTTCTTCTGTTGAAGAGAAATGGTTGACAATGGGTGAACAATTCTGTGAGAATTTTTAGGGGACAAGGATATTCTGAGGCTGGCTCTCTCAGGATTCTTGTTCTATTTTCATACATCCTCTTCCTAAAAGAAAAAAAAAAGTCTTGTATTTTTGATAGGATTGATTCAGAATAGAATTCTTGGGGATTCTTAAGTTATGAGTATCAAGAAAAAATTATCTTCTACTGCTCACATCCTAAAAACTGAGGAACTAACTTGGAAGTAAATACAACATCTATTTTCTCTTCCTTTTCCTAATAAATTTCCAGAAGATCCTTTCCTCAGAAACACAGGTTTGGATAATACCTACTTCTTGTTACTAATGCTCACTAGGAGATGGAAACACTAACACAAGTAGCTATTAGTAATGACATTTGGGCCACGAGCAGTCTGCAGATGTTGAGAATGCAGTGTTTCAAAATGGGACTGAGTGGAAGAGCCAAATTCAGATTGAGAAGGGGACTGTACATGTGCTTCATTTAACTTCAGACAGATTTTTGACTACTTGTGTCATATGCAAATGTGTACAACAATGCTTGAAATTGGATTTCCATTTTACTTAATTAGATTAGTGCAAGACCTGCATAATAATCAACAGTTCATAATCTTGCCACTGCTGGGGTTCAGAATTTCAAAATGATTGCTGATTTTGAAGTTTGGTCTGACCCAGGGGAATGAGGTCAATTGGTTGATTTGGGGTAGAACTATGGTTGGTTTTACTTATATTTGTGTGGTCCAACCAAAAGACCTCAATTTTCTTTCACTCAGGCAGACATTAAAACAGAATTCTGTTTTTAAAATTCTGTACAAGTAATTAAGATTTTTTTTTTTAATTAAAGACTGTGCTTTAACAAAAATAAGTTCATGTACTATTTTTTTCCCTGAGTTTTAAAGAAAATGAGTAATGAAACGTCCCTGTATGTTTTCTCTCCAACATGAGTAATAAGAATTTGAAATCCATTATAATTACAATTAGGGTGTTTTCCCTCCAGGTTTTAGATATCTGCAGTGTGTGGCCTGTAAAGGGAACAGCTTTACATAATTACAAAAGACAAGGAAGATTGGATTCAGAAAAGCCAATGGTGGAACAGACGATTACACATAAAATTCCGGGCAGGAAGACGATGACAATACCAAGAGAGGGAGAGCTCAAGAGAGCGATACTAAGAACTCATTCAGAAATCAAGAAAACCCGAATAGCATTTACCCAAGCAGAGAGCAGCTCTGCAGTGTTCTATTAAGCAAAAGGAAGGCAGATGTTCCATCTTCTCCCTGTTGGGAAGGTTTTCATTTGTAGCTGGGTGATGTTTTTAAATAAGACTTTTCTAAGTACTGCTTTGCAGAAGGAAATCTAATTTCATGACAGAGTAGAGGAATTTTAAGCCACTCTGGTAGCACTCAGATGTGTAGTTCAAACTTTGGCTCAAAGGTAACATGTAGAAATGGAAGAAGTTAGAATTAAGGCCTCTGTGCCTGCCTTTGCCATTAAGTACACTGTCTACCTACTCATGCCTCAGTTTCTTCATTTGTTAAGCAGGATCATAATAATGAGCTGTTTGGAATTGGTATGTCTCTTAACTTCCCCAAGTCTGAGGATTTTTATCTGTAAAAAGAGGTTTTCTTAATGACTCCAGAGAATAAGTAAGGGAATTTCACTTTTTGTTGAAGCTTAGTTTTAGTAGCTTCACTATTTCTCATATTCTGGCCTGGTATTTGTCTTTCATGTTTCATTGAGTGTTTATGATGATTAATTAAGACCTTATACAGGTAATTGCTTTAAAAGTCAGATGGCTACCTGGAAATCAAATTGAGATTTTTATTGTTAGTACAACATCAAGTCATGAAACAAATTCCAGTCATTGGTCAAGCTGTCTATCAATCATACATCCAGTGTTGGTTAGAATCTTGTGGGGGAAGTTTCTTACCTTCTTTGTAAAAAGTGGAGAGAGAATTTGGACCCAGGTCAGTTTGATCAGGGTCCACACTCTTGATGACTTGTCTACACTGTGCAAATAGCAGGGATGTCCAGCACTCAAACTGAATTAGAGGGCATGATGATGAAAGGGTTTGTACCTTCTTTTCCCTTTCCCTTTGGGTTCTTTCCATCAGAGAAGAAAAGGCCACAGCTCCTTCCTTATTCCTCATAATAGGACTCTGAAACATCAAAGGGGAGATACTTCGAACCATTGTTTTTACTAAGATGTCAGTTGGGTTATAGCCCCTGTGATTAGGTTATTAATAAGGAAAATATATCTTTTCTCCCCTCATCTGCTATAAAAGATTCATATAACTTGAGTTTTTTGATTTAATAATCAAATCAAAACTGTTTAGCTGGAAGTCTAAATGTGTTCTTGAAAATCTGTGAATGGCTGAGCTCTCTTTAAATTTATGGCTTAAGTTGTTGGTAATGTATCTCTTAAATCTCAAGAGATAAGAAACTATGAAAAGATAAACTATTATTAAAGATGAAGTGTTTATAATGGGTTCTGGTGATCGTATGTATGTTTGTATTTAATTGGGAAGAGATAGATGTAGTGATATGGGCAGGGCTTTATTGATGACATCTCCACAACCCTGCATTTTCTCAGTCAGATTGGAGGCAGGGTCTAACCTACTCCCAATTGTATCTGAGAGGGATAATGTGGTCAACAGCATTTTCTTAGAACTTTTGAGTTAGAATTATGTCTGTGCTCAAGATCCATAAGTACTTGGATCTTGTATAACAGGTATAAGGGAGCATGTGTTGATGCTGTGTAATAGTGTGGATATAGAATAGAAGGAAGTGGGAAACGTCATGAACACAGCAGGACCTCTGCAAGTTGACCATCTGGAGACTGTAACAAACTGGTCAACATACAGAGGTGGTCAACATAAGGACCTGGATCTAGGCTTACTATACTGATACATACATGTGGTACAAGTCCAGTCTATGAAAATCAGGTCAACTTAAGAAGGTGGTTAGTAGGGAGGTAGTCAACTATTGAAGTTCTACTGTAGTTCAATGGTTTCCAACATGGGTGACTGGCATGGTGAGGATAAAGCAGTGGTTCTCAACTTTCCTAATGCCGTGATCCTTTAATACAGTTCCTCATATTGTGGTGACCCCAAACTATAAAATTATTTTCATTGCTACTTCATAACTGTAATTTTGCTACTGTTATGAATCATAATGTAAGTATCTGATATGCAGGATGTATTTTCATTGTTACAAATTTAACATAATTAAAGCATAGTGATTAATCACAAAACAATATTTCTAATTACAAATAAATGAAATTTTGCCTTGAAGCATGGTGTAGCATGGGTAACAGTCTTAATATAACTAAACTACATTGCTACATTTTGCGAAAGTATACGTAAAAAGCCAACATCAGTGCAAAGGTTGAGATTGCTTCTTTCTCACCAGATCAGAAATTCTCGAGGAATTCTTTGCAAGAGCACAACAAAGAAAATTTTCCACAATGAGTCTACTTCTGTATTTAGACTCAATAACCAACAAGCTGGAAAACCCTGTTTCACAAAGATATGTTGCTGGAAAGGAAGAAGGTGCAACACAGTCTCAGACAGAACAGGATATGACTGCAAACACTTTATCTAGAATTTTGTAATTGGCATTGTAGAGACATCAATTCTCACTGCATCGCTGTTAGTAAGTTCAATGAACTCTTCTTATACTGTCTCAGGAACATCTTCAACTTTGTGAATGGGCTTCTGGCAAGTGCAAATGGGGTGTCAAGTAGAGATTTGGAAAGTACCATGAAATTTCATCTGTAAGCATGTGCAAATATTCTTTCACAGAAATTATCATCGTGATCCTTTTGTCTGGTTCAATGTCATGTTCCTCAAAGAAAGCAGATAAGGTAGGCAACATGTAAATTTTATTTTCATTCAATTTTTTGCCAAAAATGAAGTTTCATTTGGAATGATTGGATCTTTTCAGACAAATAGAGGCATGTTGCATTTGGTCCTTGCAGTGATAAATTTAACTCATTCAAGATGGCAAAGATGTCAACCAAGTAAGCTATTTTCTGCAGTTCACTTTTATCGCTGAAAAGTGCTTTGAACTGTAGTCTTGCTTTCTGATTTAAAAACATTTTGAGTTCATCACGAAGCTCAAAAACATGTTTTAAAACTTTTCCTCTCGACAACCATCTCACTTCAGCGTGAAATAGCAGAGCATTGTTCAGCGCATCCAACTAATTGCACAGTTGCAAAAAGAGTCGACCATTTAAAGTGCTTGCCTTTACAAAATTGACAGAACTTATGACACTTTTCATTACTTGTAACTCATGTGGCAGTGTCTTTGTTGCTAATATTTGCCAATGAATCATACAGTGAGTTCTGATGACTTTTGGTGACTCATTCAGTACCAAGCATTGAAATCCAGATCGACATCCTAGCATGGCTGGAGCACCATCTGTGCAAAAACCACTGACCTTTCCCCAAGACAGCTTATGCTCTTTCAGAAATGAACCAACTGTGTCAAATACCTCATGCGCAGTAGTTGTTGTTTCAAGAGGTTTGCAAAAAAGAAACTCATCTTTAAAGTTGCCATCATTAATATACCTTACGTAAACCAGTAACTGTGTACAGTTTGCAATGTCTGTAGATTCGTCAAGCTGGATACTAAATATTGGAAGTAGAGTAGATTTAATTTCCTGGATTACCTGATCAAGAATATCAGCAGACATGTCATATATTCTTCTGTGGAGAGTGTTATTAGATAAGGAAATAGTACTCAATTTCGTAACCAATTTGGCTCTGATCATACCTTGAACAATGTCTTTGGCTGCTGGCAACAGTAAATCCTCAGCAATGGTATGAGGTTTCATAGTTCTGGAAATTTTGAGCACCACCAAATATGAAGCTTCAATAGCTGCTACGTTTTGTTTGTGGTACTTACCACCAGTGTCAAGTCTGGCTTTCTTGAGTCCATCAGCTTTGCTTCTAAAATAGTTGGTATCCTTGCTGGCAAAGCTCTGATGCTTGCTATCAAAATGGCATTTTGGTTTGTTTGGCTTTATAGATTCAGCTTATAGAACTTCACAACAAATAACACATTGTGGTTTCTCAATTCCTGCTGTAATTATTGAGGTAAAACCATACTGTAAAAAAATCCTCACTATATTTTCTTTTCTTCACGTTCTTCTCTACATGATCCATTATCATGGGATGGTTTGCTAATGAAAATAATAAGTAACAATAGTCTTAATAATAAAAAAGATGATACATGTTGTAGTTCAGTCAATACAGTTCATTAAAGTTTCCTATGATTTACCATTCTGTGTTGTTTTTTTACAAACCTGTTACTATCACAAGGGGGCAGTATTCACATCAATCACAGCTGGGTATAAAAAGACCCATCAGCATCCAGATTAAGTTTCCCTGGTATAGATTTTTTTTTTTTTTTTTTTTTTTTTTTGCAGTAGTTGATGGTTTTACAGTACATGATTTTAAATTTACCCAGTAATTATGATTCATGAAGTGTTCTTTTACCTCTAATAATGCTGCTTTCAACATAGTAGCTGCTTTTAACAGAGTAGCTGCTTTCAACACAGCAGCTGCTTTCTACATAGTAGCTGCTCTCTACACATGTGTGACTGATCTATATAAGTACATTATGGCACGCCAACCCTGTCACACACCTGTATTTGTACAGAGTGTATGTAATGGGGCTGGTGTAATGATGTCATCACACTGGGTACTTGTATGTGGGCATATCTGCATGTGGGTGGGCCCACCTGGAGACAGATAGAGGAGCGGTGTCTTGGTTCTTAAGACCATTGGAAATATGTGTTTTCTGATGGTCTTAGGTGACCCCTGTGAAAGGGTTGTTCGACATCCAAAGGGTTTGTGACCCACAGGTTGAGAACCCTGGGATAGAGGGAGAAGCAGGCTTGGGAAGCAAGATGATGACATATTTGACTATATTGTCTATAAAGTGGCATGAGAAACCCCACTGAGGCTGATAACAGGCTCTCAGAAGTGTAGATGTGAACCTCAGTGTGGAGGGTGTCTGTACGTGATGTGCAGAGTTGGGATTCATCAGCTTTGTGAGGATGGAGTCACCCATGGAACAGGTGGGCATTGGAATAGGATGTACAGTGAGATCTTCCTATCAGAACTGGTTTTAGACAGAGGCAGGCACAGGATGAAGAGGAGGAAGTGATACTAGCAAATAAATTGAGATGCAGTCTTGGCCTACTCCTACTTCAGGGTGTTAGCACATTTTGTGCTCTTTGTTGGAAAAGTTCTTCCCCCATAAAAGTATGTGTGTCATTGCCTCATCCTTTTCAGAACTTGGCTGAAATGTTACTTTTTCAAGGAAGCCTTAAATGACTGCCCCTCTTTAAACTGCATCCTTGCCTAATATTCAACATTCTCTTTCCTCCTGGCTGGTATTGTTTTTCTCCCTAAAGCACAATTATCACTATCTGACATAACTTAGTGTAAGTTTAACTTAATGATTTGTTTAATGTTGGTCTCTATCCACTAAAATTGCAAGTTCTATGAAGGTGAGGATTTTTGTTTATATTTCTAGAATTTCTGAGATTGCCTGGCACATGGTTAGAACTTCAAAAATACTTAAGAGAATAAATAGGCTTATAGAGACCTAACAATACAGCTCTCAAGTGATCATTAGCCTTGAAAATATGAGAAAGACACGGTTTTGGTGGCAGAATGAAAGAAAAGATTATACCCTAAAACTTGATAGTAGAAAACTTGAGACCATGTTTTGTGACTACAAAACCTTTGAAGACAAATGGTAAAGCAATTTGTCTTCCAGAGAGGATAATTTAGAATATTAATGGGGCTGCTGATAAGTTAGTCAAGAAAATTAAGGATGTGTTTGCAGTGTTTGTGCAGGTAGAGACTGATGACAAGAGAGCCAGGATGGAGGGACAGAAACATGTCTGAAAACCAGGCAGGCTGCTGCTCGGTTCAGCTGGGAATAATGATCTCTCTCACATACTCAGGTTGTTGTAAATGCTAGGTCCGGTTTGGCTTCTTTTTTTTTTTTTTTTTTTTTTTTTTTAGCAGGAACTCAACTTTATTGTGTAAAGCAGCCACTTATATAGAGCGTGGGGAAGGGGTGGGGAAAAAAGGCGGGGGATGAGGAGCATGACGGGGTTGGGCCAATGGCATGTTACCACGTTGGCTGTATCTAGGTAGAGGCAGTTTCAGGCCGGGCCTTGCTGAGTCATTGCTACGCGGAAGTAGCTCGATGGATCTACTTCTAGTCAGGCTCGGGAAGTTGCACTAGGCCTCAGGCAGATGGCAGGGCCCAACAATTCCCTCTTTTGTTTTTTGTATGGTGGAAAAACATAGCCCCTGTCTTAGGTTGCCTGCTCTTGCAGTTTCAGTCTTACCTGTCATGGGGATACAAACATCAATGGTTTGGTCCCTGTCTTAGGTTGACTGA